>JAGDYQ010000002.1:309636-356843 GCA_021962125.1 Bulinus truncatus | reverse complement strand
TCATAAACAGACATTGCTACGCCATATAAGCAGACAATTTAGCACTACATTAGCAGA
The DNA here is from genome assembly GCA_021962125.1 of Bulinus truncatus. Lineage (NCBI taxonomy): Eukaryota > Metazoa > Mollusca > Gastropoda > Planorbidae > Bulinus > Bulinus truncatus. The sequence continues at coordinate 356,786 of JAGDYQ010000002.1, read as the reverse complement.
ATGATATATCATATACCAGTACATATATAAGGACATAATAGCCCTACATAAACAGAATGCATGTATTATAATCACCTGGAATTTCCACCTGTAGACAAGCCGTAGGCGACATGTTGTGCTGTGTTGTGGGTTTTTTTCCCACTCCCTTTACTCAGAGAAACAGCGAGCTCAGCTCGGGACTCAATAAAACTGAAATGGCACCATATCATTACGCCGAGCGATTATCGGAAAGATTGGTCATCAAACAAAGGAGAGCTTGCGCGCGGTGAGAAAAAAAAAGTTCCTCAAGTCCCAGTCGATAGCAGACAATCGACACGGCCGATCGCTGGTTTTTAAAACTCGCTTTCAATAGCGCCATCGGCTGGAATGAGAAATTACCCTAAGGACCCATCGCTTCGATCTCAAGGACCGTTCCCCCCCCCCACCCGCACACCCCCCCTCTACCCCATTGCGCTGCGCCTTTTACTTTTCTCTCAGCGTATTTTCAGAGGGGGTTCTAAAATATCAAGGCTAGACATGCTTTTACTTAGCAATTAATGATTTTCTTTATTTATTTTTAACTCACTTCTAGATCATGCAGTGGCGTCACTGTGGTTGGTGTCACCCGGTGCGGAAAATTCAGTGTCCCGCCCGCCCCCCCCCCCACCACCCCTGAATTTCATGAAACCACGTGACTACATGCGTCATTTTTTTAGCGCGTTTGCAGCTTTCAGTTATATTCATTTTACCTAAGCTCCAGACTATCTTTATGGTGGCACCCTGTGATACTGCTCTGTATGTTTGGCACCCTGTGATACTGCTCTGTATGGTTGGCACCCTGTGATACTGCTCTGTGTGGTTGGCACCCTGTGATACTGCTCTGTATGGTTGGCACCCTGTGATACAGCTCTGTGTGGTTGGCACCCTTTGATACTTCTCTGTGTGGTTGGCACCCTGTGATACTGCTCTTTATGTTTGGCACCCTGTGATACTGCTCTGTATGGAGGCACCCTGTGATACTGGCTCATATTTTTAACTATGATCGGTTATAAAACCAGAATCAGGGTTGTTAGTATCGAAGTATCGGTATTGGCCAATGCAGAATCGGCGATACTTTTATATAGTATTGGTTGCTGTATTGCCGATTCTTTTTGTAACAAGTATTGATTTATGTATCGCCGATACATTTTAAACGATACTCGATACCAATACTTTTCTAATACCACTATTAGCTATAAGCAAAAAAACAAAAGCGATTTTAATACCTTGTTTTAAAAGTAATCTACATAAATTCAATCACTACTAGTAATCATAGCCATCAACCCTACCAATTTTAACACCACCCACCTCCCCGCCAATACAACCACGGTCGGAGAGTTGAGGAAAAATTAAATTTTAATTTTCTTTTGAAGTTTTGCTTTACGCACCAGTATCTATATAAGTTTTAAAATCTTTCATTCATTTACTTTCTTTCTATCAACTATTTGTTCAATGTTTCAATGAACGACAGAAAAGAAAACTTTATTTCTTTTTTGATCGATCTGTCAGTTATATAAAAACTTGAAAAACTTGCACTCTTTATATATGAAATAAAAATATTTTTTGTTCTCAAAAGTATTGGTATTGTATTGGTATCGATTTTGGCAATACATTCTTACTTGAGTATTTGTATTGGTATCGGCGATACTCTTTTCATGAAGTATTTGGTATTGGTATTGACAATACAATTTAAGAGTATTGTTAACAACCCTGACCAGAATAGACAGAGTTCTTTTTGCTATGAAATTTAGAATTGTTCATTTTGGTGTCACCCAGCGGCGTAGCGTGGGTATCGGCCGCCTAAGGCGGAAGACGATTTTGCCGCCCTCTCATTTAGGTATTTCAATTTAATCTATACATTTTTGCCGCCCCCCCCCCCTAAAAAGTAATAAAAAATGGCGCCCGGTGCGGACCGCCCCCACCGCCCCCCTAGGTACGCCACTGGTGTCATCCCTATGTTGTTGTCACCCGGTGCAGCCCGCACCCCCCCCCCTATAGTGACGCCACTGGCTAGATACCATATGATTTTTTTGCTGTAGTTGTTAACTATTATGACTTCAGTAGGACTTGCCTGTAGAATAAGAGACCATGACAAAATTGTCACAAAGTTTCTCATTATAATGTACGCTAGGGAGCACTCAAAAGTTCAACCAAAAAAAAAAACATTTCCAAGATAAATTTAGAAAAAAAAAAATAGTACGTGTTCAAATGGTGATTCATGGTAGTAGAGGTGGGGGGGCGGGGAGGGCGTGTGATGAAGAGGGCGCAACTGTTGACCTGATATGACCGTAGAACAGAGACCCCCGGGGATTTAGTTGTTGTTTTTTTTTTTTGTTTTTTAGGACCTGTTGAAAGTTTAAATTATGTATCCCTTGTGGTGCCTCCATAGCCATTGCACCCTCTGCTGTGGCGAAGAAGAAAGAAAGGGATTTTTATCGGATCTAAGAGATAAACATTTTGTCCTTCCAAGGACTTTGATGACACTCCACAGAGCCTTGCCAAAAAACGATTTAATTTATATTCGTATTTATTTATTTTATTTTATTTTTGAGCTTTTTTGATCAAATTAATTGTCGAATAAATTTAAGAAAAGATCAAAGACATATATATATATATATATATATATATATATATATATATATCAAATAGGTGTTTGGGGGGGGGGGTCAAAGATTTAAAAAAAAAGTTTACTTTCCCCCGTCAAATTTAAAGAAACAAAATATAATTCATGAGGTAAAGGAACGTTTCTTTTTCTTAAAAGTAAAAGGAACTATTAATATTGGAATTTTATTCTAATTTTTATTTTTTTTTTCATTTTATTTTCTAGTTAATGAGAAAGTCGTGCCAGAAAAAAAATGAAATGTATTAATGTATTAATAAAATAAATAAAAAAAAGTTTGAACCGGCCATTTGATTGGATGGAACTACTTTATCTTATTGTCATCATCCGCAGAGCCTCGATTTGAAGAATGGTCTATTGTCACACCGAAGTGCAGTGTATACATTCACTATTGTTCCCTATTACAGACCTTTAAGAAACTGAGACTGGCAGTATCGATACAAGAGTAATCGATACTCTTATTGTTTACCAGGCGTATAAAAAATTTATATTGTTGAGCGTTCGAAAGGGAAAAAAAAGGAAAAACAACAAGTACGTTCATCTAGCGTTCATCTTGTGAGAGCCCCCCCTTTTTTTTTGTCTACGATTTTTATTTTATTTTAAATAATCAAGAAAATCGTCAAGGGACATAAAGAAGCTCACTCTGTTAACCCACTCAATAACTATTGACGTCATTTGAGGTTATGTCCCTTTAACCTTTTGTTGCCGGTAAATAAATCGATAATTCGCAATAATTTGATTAACGACAACAAGTTTTTGGAGCATTTATTAATTTATTCCTCTTGAGCTCATGTTGTATATAAGACAATTGAGAAATATGTTTCATGGTTTCTGTGCAACCATAAAAATAAAATTCACAAAATCCCTCTTAAGGCAAAAATAAAAATTAAAAAACACGCATAGCCTTATGAAAACTCTTTTTAAAAACTCCTGCTTGAAAACTGATTCAAGTTAATCAATTCTTGGTGCTTGTGAAAAATTTGTATAAGATGTACTTCAGTAAGATGCACTTAGAAATGGCTTAATTAAGGGGTTGATATGGGGAAGCCCCCCTACAACCAGATGGCACAGTCCAGAGTTTAAACAAATTCTACACAACAGTTTATCTATAATATTTAAAATGAATTAAATTAAAAAAAGAGAAAAAAAAACAACACAAGAATGTAGTACACGAACGAAGAGAACAAATCAGTTATGACGTCATCAAAAAGTGGTGTGTTGACTCAGCATTCTATCTTTTTTTTTCTTCTGTTCATGGCCCATTTGATTCTTTCCCTTTAGTTATCGGTACAATGAAATATTCAGCTAGATCGATACTTCACATCCTGAAATCAATTTTTATTTTCTTTTGAAAGCCATCGAGTAAGATCAAAGATGTATCAAGTCTTTTTTTTTACTCCCCCCCCCACACACTCCCCTTCTCAAACCTCGTTTGCTGTTTATTTTGATATTCTCCTCAATTTATGTTCCTTTGACAATATTCTTTTTAAAAATTATTACCTGAGCAGTGAGCAGGCACTTAAAGTAGAGATTCCAGTGGTGGCTCTTATTTAAAATTTGTGCAGGCGCTGCTCCAGAAAAATTTTAAGTCCATGTTTTAAAATTGTGTAAAAAAAAAAAAAAGAAAAAAATGTGTATAAACGAATATTTATTCAGAAACTTGATAAAGTCCCAAAAATCAAAACAAAAATTTTTTTTTTACTTTTTTTTACTTTACTATAACCTTACCTTACTTTACTTACAATAACCCCCCTCACCCCCCCCCACCCCATGCAAAAGGGTTCCTTCCCTTCAATGATTCATTCTTGTCAAATATGATGATTTTTGCTAAGGCCTTTCAAACAATTCTGGGAGCCTCTGCTTCGGGCTCCCGAATTCTTAAGAATGGCCCTCCACCATTAGCACGTTTAACACATCAGGATCAATCTGGTTACTCATTGCAGCGGCGTGTCCGGTGAATTCTAGTCAAAAAGGTTAAAATGTTAGTGAGTGTTGCAGTGGGAAAGGGGGGGGGGGTGCGCGGACTTCCCGGAAGGTATTTACTTTGCTGCTTGCAAATGACTGCATCCAGGCCCACCGACAGAAATCTCGGGCCCCTGTGCAGGGCTGTCACGGGCGCCCCCCCCCCCCCGGTTCTGATAATAATCTTTTCAAAAGTTGATTGTCCAGCTCAGTCCGGGCCCCTAAATCTCGCCGGGCCCCCGGGCATTTACCCCCTGCACCCCCCCCCCTCTCGGCGGCACAGGCTGCATCTGCCATAATTTAAGTACTTGTTTTTGTTCAGGGGGAAATTGGGCGGTATTTTACTTATAGCGTTCCACCCCCGGGCCCCACAAAAAAGGTATTTACGCCGTTGTCACACGGTTATCAGTAAGTGTGTGTGTGTGTGTGCGGGTTTACGTGTGCTGGTTATAGATTAAATGTACACAAGAATGTGTATATGTGTCAGTGCGCGTGTGTTTAGTCGTGTGCAATTGGCTGTAAAAAAATGTTCAGCGATCCAACGTGGTGCGTGGACTGATGAAATGTTTCAACATAAAAGGTTGTTTGTTGTTGTGTCAGCTTTGACAAGATGTTAAAATGTTCATGAACTGATATTTGGGGGGAAAAAATATGGGTTCTTAATCCCTGCAAATGGCGCGTGTTAAATGTCATTTGGCTGCGTTAGATTTCAGTGTTTCCGGTTCACGATGATTCGGTTCTGACAAACTGGTAGAGCATATTTACAAAGTGGTTGATTGATTGAATGAATGATTGAATGAATGATTCATCTATTAATTTATACTTAATTGATTGACTAATTGATGGGTGGTTTCGATTATCTATTTTATACTTTCTTTTTTTTTTAGCTAATTAATTGATGTATTGATTTCATACTGGGTTATTTTACTGATAAATTGATCGATTCCTTCGTGTTTTACTTAATGGTTATTTAATAACTGATTCGTCCACACATACATTTATTGAATGATTGACTGTTGAACTGGCTGGTATGATTGTCAAGATGATTGACACATTATGATTTACTGATAGTTTGATTGAACATCTAATAAAGAGCAAAGTATCCGGATATAAATAAATGATAAAACAGGAAATTTAGTTCAAGATACTCCTCTTTTAAGTGTATCTCCAGGGTGGGCAACATTTTTGAACCTCGGTCCACATTTGACAGAAGGGACTTACATTTGACAGAAAGACGTACAGCATATAATTAAATGTAAAAGTCTAAACTGTGAACGAGCGGACAGGAGCAAGCCACTGGGTCTGTTCAAACAGCATGAAGGCTGCCCACGCCTAATGAATCGTTTGCCCATGCCTAATGCGGGGGGGGGCATATTCCATTAGTTATTCGCAAGATTGTTTCTTGAAATACACTATTCGACTTCACCAAATGCAAAATTTAATGGAGATCCCGTTTCCTTGTGGTACGCCCCTGTGCCTTGAGTTCGCGAAACACACCCGGGAGGTTCCTAAAATGCTGACCCTCCTCCCCCCCCGCCCCCTATCTTTTAAATCACTTTATTACGGGGCTGGCAATTTTTTAAAAAATGTCCCAACAGGAGTTGCTGGCCCTATGTAGCCGATACGTTTTCGTTGTGCCTATCTGTATGAAGGGAATGAGTCGTAATGATTATGTTTGATTCAGAAATGTACAATGGGGAAAAAAAAAGACAACTTGCATGCAGTTACGTTATTAACATCATAGTGATTGGACAATAACTTGGGGCAGAGCCGCTCTCACGTTTTTTTCGGGCACCCCAGGCAAAGTTACATCTGGGCGCCCCAGGCAAAGTTACATCTGGGCGCCCTAGGCTAAGTTACATCTGGGCGCCCCAGGTAAAGTTACATCTGGGCGCCCTAGGCAAAGTTATATCTAGGCGTCCTAGGCAAAGTTACATCTGGGCGCCCTAGGCAAAGTTACATCTAGGTGCCCTAGGCAAATTTACATCTAGGCGCCCTAGGCAAAGTTACATCTAGGTGCCCTAGGCAAAGTTACATCTAGGTGCCATAGGCAAACTTACATCTAGGCGCCCTAGCCAAATGATCATTTGGGGGCAATGGGCACATGAACATTTGAGGCCCTAGGCAAAAGAACTTTGGGGAGGGGAGGGGCTAGGCAAATGTAAATTAAAAGGCCCCCTTGGCAAAGTTAACTTTTTAGGCTCAGGGCAAAAACAATGCCGAAATCGCCACTTGAAGCTAATAATCTTAGACAGAGTCCCCACCTGTCCTGTTTAGTTATGTCAGACACCTAAATATACTGAAAAAAAAATAAAAGGTCCAACAGAGGGCCCCCCCCTTACCAGGTTAGCCTCTCCGTAAGAACGGCCCTGAACATGGGTACAACCAATGGTGTTGCTTTTTTTTTTCTAACTAACTAAGCGCTAATCGTATATCTTAGTAAATATGTTACCTCAATATCGATAGTTGCTATCATAAACTTTTTAATTACGTTTGAGGCACCCAAAGATAAGCACATTAATTAAAAAAAAAACCAACTAAGTCTTGCGACACAGTGATTTATGTGGCCGACTATACTAGAAATCACTGCGTTACATTAACGGCTGAAAAGCAAAATTTAATTAAAAGACCTCTTTCGCACGAGACCTGCTTTTTCATTAATGGTCCACAGTTCATAAACGAAACAAAACAGTGTATACATTATTTTTTTTTCTTTTGTTTTTATAATCAAATTTTCAAGGCCAAAGTCTAATATGAGATTAATCTGATACTAATTAAACGCCCTGGTTGAACACTTCACAAACGAAAGGAGAGAGTAGGGGAAAACCCTGAACCACGCAGTCATTTCGTTTCGTTTCTTTTTTTTAACTTGGTATCGATTTTACTATGCCGTATCGAATCGCTGCATTTGTTACATCAGAGGTTCCATACGAATACAGGTAACTGTACTGACTTGTTGATGAATAATGGAAGGTGTGGGGGCTAGGAGGCGTGGAACTAACCCGATTTGAATTGCGCCGAATTTACCTCAACGTTTTTGGAACCGATAAACGACACATTGATCCAGGAACGTTGACAAAGCGCTGAAATATTGACACAGAAAAAGATACATCATGGAATCGGCCAGAGACGTATGAACGGGGAACAACAAATGTTGACACAGAGCCGACTATAACCGAGTATCGATTCAGAACTAGAAATATTGATGCAGAACAAGACGTATTGATGCATGACAAGCAGAACCGATCTTAATCCAATCGTTGGATCGATTGTTTTAAGAATGGCCCCCACGCATGGAGGTTCTTGACTCAAGGGAGGTGGGCCTGTGTCTAATGAAGACCCACCCTAGTCTCACAAAGATGCACAATTATATGAGGAACACCATTAGAACAGGAGCACCATTAGAACAGGAGCACCATTAGAACAGTGACTGCCATTAGAACAGGGACTACCATTAGAACAGATATTGACTACCATAAGAACAGGAGCACCATTAGAATGGAGAATACCATTAGAACAGTGACACAATTGATTAAATATTAAGTTTGTTGCATGCATGGGTTGATGGAATGCAAAATAAACTTCAATGCGAGTTCGTATAAACCTTTACAAAATAAAATGGTCTTTGATTTTTTAAACAATGCTGGCAAAAATATAGTTCTAAGAGGAAAAAAAATGTTTACATTAATTAATATTCTTGGCATCTAATAATACATTAATGATAAATAATAAACATTTCAGAAATAAACTGGCACTAAAAGCACAGAATTTGCACATTTATATTTAGAGACACTTTGTCAAACTGGCAAACACCTTGTTTTTAGATGAAATAATATTGTTGCCAAAATTTTATAGTAAAAAAATAACAATGGCAATCATATTACGTAGATTAATTTTCTTTTTTATTATTTTCATTTTTTCCTGTTGGCCAATCACTATATTTTTTTTTATCCGATTATGAACTATTAAAATTGACAACACAATTCTTATGACTTTCATATGAAAAAAAAAAACAGAATGACTTGAATTTCTAACAAACATTTCAGCATTAAATGGAACAACGTCGTAGAGCTAGGATTCACGCCTAGAGTCAACAAATTGTTCACTGACATCACATACAACATATTGCATTTATTCCCCTTTATGTTCCGATCACTCAGAAGCATAAAAGAATATTTACATATTTTAAAGAGTTAAGGTCAATTACAGATTTGTACAAGACTCATGAAAAGCAATGAATAGTATCATCAGCAATATTGTTTCATTAAAAACAGCCAACAGATATAAAAAACCCAAGAAATAATTTTGTTGAAATTAATTTATTCACTGACTGGCTCAAATAATTCACAAAATGTCAGGTTTACTAAATTGTTACGTATGTAGAAGATGCAACTAAAATCGTTACATTCAACCAAAAAATACACATAAATACATTTTATTATCCTAAAATGGTCATGGACGGAAATTTTAATATAAATCAAGTAGAACGGTAATGAATGGAATGTTGACAAATTTAAAAATAAATTAAAACGTGTCATGGACAGATTGTGTAAAAAAAAAAATTACCAAAATTTAACATATACAAGTGATGTTTTTAATTAATGTTTAAAAAGTATCACAATCAATAAAAAAAAAGGTTTTTAAAAAATGCATTAGGCGTGAATTATTTAACATATTTAATGAAAATAAAGAATTACTAATTTAATTTTTTTTTTCAAATATTTTTACACACAAAATGTGTGTTTGCCCTTGAGTTCAACAACACAAAAAACAAAACTTGACATTTTTAGAAGAAAAAAACAAACAAACAAACAATATGCCTGAAAGGTCAGTTGAGTGTTGAAAAAATATATTCAATTTATAAAATTTGGTTCATTTATATCTCCATTATCTATACCATTGTCTGATGTTTTCCAGAGCAACTTTATGTAACTATCATTCAAACAAATGCATATTTTTGTAAAAATTTAAAACAAAGCTTCAATGTGACTGTCAGTTTGAGAGAGATTTGTATTTATAAAATAATTATATTAATGTTCACATTTGAATCATGTAGCTGACTATATTGTAACATTGTGATATCTCAAAAAAAAAAAAAAATTCAATGGAACTTTATCACAGCCAACCAATAAAATATGATTTATAAAGATTGACCGCAAGCATAAATTAGCAGCTATACACGAGATGTACATTTTGAATATTGCATACAAAATACATTTTGAGCTTAAATTAATTTTATTTGGTGTTACTTTGGAAATTCTAAAATAAAAAAAAAAGGAATTATGATTTATACAGTTAATGCTGATAATTTATGCTACTCCTTCAGATAATTTATAAACAAATAATGCTGGTTGCTCAAGTTTATTATTTTAAACAGAATATGTAATTGTCAGTGTGCATATGCTTGGCAGAAAAGCTAAGGTTTAATTTAGATTTTTAAACCAAGTTTAACATTTAAGAGAAATTAAATAACGTATCAGAGACAATTGAACAGCAGAGATAATTGAACAAATAATTGAACAGATAATTGAACAAATAATTAAACAAATAATTGAAAAAATAATTGAACAATAATTAAACAAATAATTGAACAAAGAATTGAAAAAATAATAGAACAAATAGTTGAACAATAATTGAACAAATAATTGAACAATAATTAAACAAATAATTGAACAATAATTAAACAAATAATTGAACAAATAATTTAACAAATAAGATTTCTCAATGAACAACAGTAGTATTTACACAAAAATATGAATAATATTTTTTTAAACTTTTTAAAATGTGTTCCTGTTCATTCGTAAGGAAGACCTTCCAGTTAAAAAAAAACATGCAGTTATTTCCCCTTCTTGAGCTCTCTCGCTCTCCTGTCTTCCCGCCACTTCTGTATCAGGTCCATGATCTGGTCACTGGTCTTCTTTTGTCTCAGGGCGTCCATTTTCTCAAACTCCCCGGGCTGCAGCCGGTGTCCAAAGACTTCAACCTGAAATTAGAAGACTGAATAGGTTAGAGGCAATAATCACCACAAGTGACCAAAGCTCAGGGTGGAAAGTTTTTGTGCTTGGGAGTTCCTGATGAAGAACACAAAACTGACTATAGGTTGAATTCCTGGCACTGACATTTGAGGTGTGTCTGAGCACTTGGTCATGCACAAAACATAAAAACTCAGACTTGGGCATGCCAATTCAATAGGTCAATTCATTTCTAGCATCGAAATCCTGTGATGCCAAAATGAGGATAATATTATCATCTCTAGTTCATATTTCAAATCCATAAACACAATTTTATAGCATCTTTTCAAACTCAGCTCTCCTCACCCCCACCCACCTCCCAACCACCACCACCCACCATTATTAAAACTGTGATAGCTGTGGAATTGCCTTGTAGAGTAACTGTAACTGGCTTTTACTGAAGTTTGAAAAAATTAACATTCTGTTAAATCTTACAATCAAGGCAACAATTGAAAAGTATATTGTTGAATTAGCCTTTCAATTATTCTACTTTATAAAAACAAAATTGAATGCAGGGACAGATTGATTCACGGTGCATGACTTAGGTGGGTAAAACCCAATATTTACAGTAATTTTTCAAAATAAAAACCCAAGATTTTTTTTTTTTAGGCAAACCCTAGCTTTGCCAGTCCTGAAATTGAGGGTGTTGGGTAAAGTTTGCCACTAAAACCATTTCCAAAAGATTAAAAAAAAACAAACAACAAGCATGTTAATGTCAAATGCTTCAGTAAAACAATTCCTAATTTTAGATTAAGACTAGAGTGTCAGTGTGAATCTATCACTGTGGAAGCCACATAAATCAACTGATATCCACCAAATATCCACCAAATATCCACCAAACATCCACCAAATATCTACCAAATAGTAGTAAGTAAAGTACCCTTAGCACTATCGGGCCATCTGGGCAGATTGAAGTGTAGAATTCATCTGTCTCTATAACCTCGGCATATGAAGGGATTGTGTGGTTAGCACAACGCCCAGCCGCCTTTACTTCCCCCAACTTTAAAAGTCAGGTACACCCATTTAAAGCTGGGTGGACTTGCGGGACAACTTTGAAACGCATTTCACCTGGAAAAATTCCCCCCCCCCCCATGGGTCTCACCGAGGATCGAACCCAGGACTCTCAGGTTGACAGTCGAGTAACTACACCACTCGGCCCCCACCAAATAAATCTCTTCTAACCACACACACACCAAGTGCTACATCATTACTGGCAGATTACTGGCTCGGGCTCCTGATATGTGTTGGGTTTAGTGTTGCTTTTGTTGACGAAAACTAAAACTAAAACCTTCGTTAACGAAAATGTTGACTTTTCATCAACGAGAATAAAACTAAAACTAAAATTAGCAGCAAGACTAAAACTAGATGAAAACTAAAATTATTACAGAAAAAAATGAAATAAAAACTGAAACTAAAATATAGTGTTGCTTTCGTTCACGAAAACTAAAACTAAAACCTTCGTTAACGAAAATGTTGACTTTTCATCAACGAGAACTAAAACTAAAACTAAAATTAGAAGCAAGACTAAAACTAGATGAAAACTAAAATTATTACAGAAAAAAACGAAATAAAAACTGAAACTAAAATATGACCTGGGACTAAAACAACACTAGTAGGGTTTCATCCCTCCCCCCCATGGCAATGTCCCCTGGAAACCACAAGGACAAGCACTAGTGTCATTCTGCGGGACTCAGTTGAGGTGTAGATCAAATAAAAATACCACCGGACTTTACGGTGACCAGCTGTTCCATCCTGCTGTTTACATTCAGTTTTACAAACTGAGTAAATACAATCGCTGTTGAAAGTGTTCATTTATGAATTTATCTTAATTCCTTTTATTTCTATATTTAATATGAAGAAAGTACTTAGAATTTAAAAAACCCTAGACTCTGCACACACACGCACACACACAAAGAGAGAGAGAGAGAGAATTAAGACAATATGTGTCTATAATTGAACAAAAAGATGCGATAAATTTTTTTAAGTTAACTTTCAAGAATTTTTTTATGTTACAAACATTTGAAATTTAATAGTGTTTATTTTGAAGGCATTATGAATACAAAAAAAATTTGTTTTTAAGAAATCAATTAGCGTAACTATACTATTTTTTTATTTTACCTGTGCTCTTTTAATATCTTGAACATTGTTATAGATATATTTTTCAGTTTCTTTGTCCAGGTAATCTGCTTCTGTACCTTCCCCATTAGCAACTGCAAAAATCATAGATTATAAAACTTGTATGAATAATTATAAATATTTTATTATACTTTTTTGTTTCGTTTTATTATGCATTATCTCTTTCAAGGTTTAGTTATAAAAGAAAAATACTATGAAATAGTATTATAAAATAGAACAAATGTGAAAGGAAACATTGATCATTGTCTTTTATATTATAAATAAGGCTTATATATGTGGCAATGTGGAGTTCACATAACTTGATTCAGTTATACAGTTTTAAACTTTACAGATTCAGAATGCCAATTGTCAGACATTGGTCTCATTTTAATTAAGCTTATTTATATAAATAATAGCGGTATGGGTTCTGCATTAAATCGAAAGTAAAGAATTAATACAACAGTATTCCAGTTTAAAATTTTGCTTTTTAGACATTTCAATTCTTTACAAAAAAAAAAAGCTCCTACATATTCCTATAAGCTCCCAGATATTGCCAAAACCTCCCAGATATTCCCATAAGCTCCTACATATTCCCATAAGTTCCCAGATATTGCCAAAACCTCCCAGATATTCCCATAAGCTCCTGCATATTTCCATAAGCTCCTAAATATTCAATAAAGATCCTACATATTCCCATAAGCTCCCACATATTCCCATAAGCTCATATATTAACCCATAAGCTCCCATATATTCCCATAAGCTCCTACATATTCCCATATGATCCTACATATTCCCATTCTCTCTCTTTCTCCTTATATCGCTCTCTCTCTCTACTTCTCTGTCTCTCTCTCTCTCTCTGTATATATATATAAATATATGTATATATATATATATATTTATTTATTTATATTTCCCATATTCCCATAGCTCCCGCATATTCCCATAAGCACCCGCATATTCCCATAAGTTCCCATATGTTCCAATTCTCTCTCCCTCTCTCTCTAATCTCTCTCTCTCTATCTTTCCTTATCTCTCTTTTTCAATAATTGTCGTAGAGTTGAATCTACTTATGCATGGTAGTTTATCATTATATAGCAGAAAATTGAAACGAAGCTTAAAGTCTGTTTCAAAAATTGAAAAATAGGAGTAGAATTTACTGATGCGTAAAATTTTGACCATATGTGGTTGAAAGTAAACACAAAGCCTACAGTCCCATTCGCCAAATACTAAACAGGAGTAGAATCAATTGGCACATATTCCCATAATCTCCTACATATTCCCATAAGTTCCTACATATTCCCATAAGCTCCCAGATATTGCCATAAGCTCCCAGATATTCCCATAAGCTCCAACATATTTCCATAAGCTCCTAATATTCCCATAAGCTCCTACATATTCCCATAAGCTCCCAGATATTCCCATAAGCTCCAACATATTTCCATAAGCACCTAATATTTCCATTAGCTCCTACATATTCCAATAAGCTCCCAGATATTGCCATAAGCTCCCAGATATTCCCATAAGCTCGTACATATTCCCATAAGCTCATAAATATTCCAATAAGCTCCTACATATTCCCATAAGCTCCTACATATTCCTATAAGCTCCTACATATTCCCATAAAGTCCCACATATTCCCATAAGCTCATACATAAAATTGTGCACTAACTTTTATCGACACTCTTCCTGATTTTTCTCAAGAAGTCAAGAATAACTTCTTCAGCCTGAGCCTTATGGTTCAAGGTTGGTGCAGGCGTGTGGGTTGGGGATTCCGGTATAGTTGACATTCCAACGTAGGCGGATTCAGGCGATGGTGGAGGCGGAATCAGTAATCGGCTGCAATAGCAAAAAAAATAATCAAACGTTTTACTCAAGGCACTTTATTGTAAGAGGTATTAAAGAAAGTATATCTTTATCTAATTCTGAAACCCAAAAATATACAATGTTCCAATATAAGTCCTGATACTACATAAAGCATATAATTCTACACTAGTGTCTCTCACCTCACATAAGATGTTGTACTGAACAGGGATGGATTAGGTGATTTCTGTGAAGAAAATAATTTCTTGTTTGCGGTTGCCGATTAAAAAAAAAAACAACGAAATGAATTGACCATTTCCAGCTTATTGTTTCTTTAAAGTAAAAAAAAACAAAAAAAAAAAAAAACAGCCTGCATTGGTTTATATCAGTGTTATTTACACAACATTTGTTTATATCAGTGTTATTTACACAACATTTGTTTATATCAGTGTTATTTACACAACAAAAAAAATAGGATATCAGAGATATTTTACTGATTTTTTTGTCATTTTTTATAAGACATGTAAGTATACAGTAAACACAGTTAACTTGAATTTATTTTCCTATTATGAATTTGTTTTATATACCTAATTTACAACCGACTCTTATATATGTTTAACCAGGCATAACCAATATTATTCAATCAGAGCCAAACCATTCAACAGCCGAAGACAAATGTGCAAAGTGAATTAGTTACCGGTTTCTTTAAAGCATCTAACTCTCTTCTCAGTTGTTCAATCTCTTCTTTTGCTTTTCTTTCAGCATCCAGTCTTCTTCTTCTTTCCTGAATGAAATTTTTAAAAAATGTTTTCATCTTATAATTGCAAAGTCATAAAATTATCATATGAATTAGAAAAAACTAGACTGGAAAAAAAACAAAAAACTTGATATAATACCAACCTCCTGTAGCTGGTTCTCCAAGTCAATTCTTTCTTTATCAAGCCGAGCTCGCTCCACCATTGTCGTCTTTATCAGCTCATCTTCATTGGCTCTGTGTGTGTAAGGTAATAGGGGGGTGGGGGGGGGGGCAGGGGTGAGAGTAAAATGTTCATGAATCAATGAGTTCGTTTTAAGTAAAATTATTGAATAATTGGCAAGTGAAGCAATACATTTAACGTTATAATTCACAATATGGCAAACAGAGCATGTGGATTGAATGATGTATTTATATTTATTAAATAGCCCAGCATTACCAGGCACACACACACACACACATAGCATCCCCCAGTTATTATTGGATGTATAATTCACCTAATCTTTAAAATTGTGTTTCAGAATTCAAAAGAATGTAGCAATAGCGTGTCACCTTACAAACCAAATCATTTAATAAATTTACATTTCAATGTCATCTGCCAATTGAATGACTTATTTAGAGTGAGGACCTGTGGCTTTTTTAAACATCAAATAAACATAAATTGGATAAAATTTCTCGTTTCATTATTTGAAGACATCAACGGTCAGACATTGGACTTACTTTCTGTCTCTCATTTCACCTTCTTTCTTTAATCTCTCAGCATCTCTTTGTTGCTGTAAAAGTCTAAAAGAAAACATATCAAAATTATTAAATTGTAGAAAAAAATGTAAAGATTGTACTTGTGTTTATGATATTATTTATAAATTAAAATCTGGGAATTAAAGGGTTAGCAGCGTGAGACAAACAGCATGAAGGCAATGTTCAGCTAATAAAAAAGCAGTTAAAAGCAAGAAAAATTTGAAATGCTGCAAGATGTTAGCTTCATTATATTTGGTTTCCTGAGGGACACAGAAAAAAAGGGAGAGCACTCTAGTATTTAAAAAAAAAACAATGAGAGCTAAAAAAAAACAAATTTGCAATAGAAAAAAAAATTCAATACACAAAGAGTGACCATTAGTTTGAAATAATTGCTGTTTTCTTTACCAACACAATAGATTCAGCGTAAATGGTGCTTATTTATAATAATATCACATTTGCAGAGTTTGTTAAATTCTAAAAAAAAAAAAAAAAAAATTAAATAATATAGTTAATCCTATTGACACTTCACTACATATAGAAAGTAAAAAAAAAAATGATACATATTAACTCTCAACTGTTGTTCATTTTTGGCAATTTTTTTAAAGCTGATTTCAGGGTGTTTTGTAAAACTAGGCATTTTTCATTATGTTATAAGCTACCTAGTGAAGTTATACATCGTTAAATTTGGAAATGAATAAGCTATTTAATGATATAAAACTTTTGATATAATAGAAATTTTTAATTTTGTAAAATTATAGTGTAAATGTTTTTTTTAATTATTTTTTTTAACTAAAAATACAAATACATCACAAACGGTAAGAATAAAAAAAAAAGGTATGAAGAATTTAAACAAAATCTTTATTATTTACATAAACATTATTCATTTGTACAACACATAAATAAATTTGGACGTAAAATTATGATAATTTTTTTTTATTCAACTTTAAATGATACTATAGAAATTGGAAAAAAAAATAAGGACTCATGCCTCTAGAGTGAAAAAAGACATATAATTTTCACACAATGTTAGACAAGACAAAATTGATCATTAAAATTTCTATATTATTATTATAAGTGACAGGAAACACATTTAAATGAATAAAAAAAATAAAGTTTTCCACCAATTATTTGTTTTTCTAAGGATATTATACTTATTTAAAAGTTGATCACTTTTGTCACCCCTTCCTTATTAAAAAAATCACCAAATTTCACTTTTCCCAAGAAATCATGCTTAGTCACCAAACAGCCCGGCCTCAAATACGGGCGAAGCACTCCCTTTTTTGACATTTTGTCAAAAAAGGGAGCCACAGTGACAAAAATTGCTAGTGCATTATGTCTTTTTTCAAAATAAAACTTGGAATATTTTACCAAGTACCAAATTTTTACAAAAATAAAAAATCTATTTTTCTTTGCCACTGTATCCCAGGGTCAGCGTTGCACATATATAATAAAACATAAAAAAAAATTGACCAAAAGTAAAAATATAAAGAATTTTAACGTCCAAATAATTGTCGCTCACCGGTGGTCGAAAAGTCAATGCTACGATGGTTGAGAGTTAAAAGCTATGTTTCCACCCCCTCCCCCCCATAAAGTAACATAAGGTTTAATATTTTCCTTGACATTTTTTATTGCCTCTGCACTTTCTTGGCCTCCAACAGTCAGGAGATTTTAATGTACAAAGCAGATGAATAGAGGGAAACTGTGTACCTTTCTCTTTCAGCCTCTCTCTCCTCCCTCGCTTTTCTTCTGTCTTGTGGTTTTGTGTACGGAGGAACCTGATCGTTGTACCAATGTCGCCATGGAGGGTGAATGGCTGAAAATTATTTATAAATGTAAATAGTGGCTAAAATGAATTAATCTATTTTAAATAAGAACTGGCACTTACAATAAACATTAAATAGGCATAAAATTTAATACAAAGTTGTTCATTCTAGAAAACTCTATAAACCACCAAATTCATTAAATTTTATTCATTTTTCTTATCAAATATTAAAAAATGTCGAGAAAAAAAGTGTTGGGGATGAGCTTACACTGAGTGGGATCCAGCACCGGCATCGCAGACCTCTGATCTGCCGTCAGCATGGCAAACAGTTCTCTGTAGTGATAGCGCTTCACCTTCAAACAAAAATCATTTAAAAAATAGACGTTTGCATTTCATCTGCCAAAAAAATTCATAAAAAGGCCAAAATAATATATTCAAGAAAATAATAAGTTTTATTAGCCCTTGAGAAATAGTAACGCTACTGGGCGTAAACTACTGGCAGACTGTCATTTGGACCAGCATTTTTTTTTTATTAAATAAGATGAAGCCCCTGTGTTGCTCCTTTTTATGACACTAACAAAATTTTCACAAATTCAGAGCAAGTGAAAGCAAGCAATCATATTTGTCTCACATTTTTCTAAAGCATTAATTTTCACATCAAAGGATATTTAGAAATAACAGAGCTAAGGACTGTCAAGTAAATTCACAGAGCGTGGTGCCCTGAGGCCTTGAAACAAAAATATTTCGGCTTGTAAAATGAATGGGGGAGAGATCTTTTTTTTTTTTTTCTCTTTCATGTCACCAATATTTTTTTGAGTGTGCATCTTGTTGTCAGATAGAGAGGGTATTAGAATTAACGTAAATTGATGTTACAGTATATACAGTACACTGAGTGTTATTTATTGGTTTGTCTTTTTTTAACTGACCTGAAACTGGAACTGCTGTACTGTCAACAAGGGGCTGTCTCGATTTAACACTGTCTCCATCGCAAGTGGCTGCAGAAACATAGTTAAGTGTTACATGTTTAACCATTTTTTCAGACTAAAGCAGCATGAGGGTAAACAATATTGATGTTAAGATAATAAAAAAATTGTACACATTGTACCTCATTCAGACTAAAATCACAAAATGTAAAATAGGGATAAAAATAAAGTGTCATTGGCTACTATATCTATTTATTTAATGAAATCATTCAAATGGAGGTCATAAAGGGACATTTGCCATTGGATAGATCGATTAAGATGCTGAGTGCAGGCTACCAAGTACTGAAGAAGCCTGGCGGACCCAACCTTTCACCACAACAGATTATATTGAATCCCAGTGGTGCCTTCGTGGCTAGTCCAACCCTGTACGCATTTCACAGAACTATTCTTACAGCGGTTATCAATGTTATTATGAATCAAGGGAGAACACCTCATCCTTAAAATGTCTTCAGTGGGTATTTCATTTTGCTGAGATTAAATTGAGACATATGCTTAAATTAAATCTCCTATATTCCATGTCAAAAAAAGGGGTTGCGCTAAATAATATCTCATTGCTCTCCTAATCAAGACAATGCTTTAAGACTAAGAAGTGAGAAACCTGACTCAGTCATCTCTACAACATTATTATAGCGTGAGGAAATTTTTTTTTAAAAACTCACCGACTGACACTCTTTTAATTTATCATGCTCCAGCCCTAACACTGTTGCTATGACAACTGCAAGCCACTCTGTACTAAAACCCGGAACATTCAGCCCTAAAATGTACTGGTCCCAGACATATAGAAGTGTCTCAAAGTTTAAATAGCCTGGAAAACAAATACAAAGTTCAAATAGCCTGGTAGACAAAAACTAATATGGTAAAAAAAAAAATGAAAAAATAATTTGCACTGCCTTTGCTAAAAAATACTATATTTTGACCAATTTTAAACAAAGAGCATGGTATTCATAAAATCTCAAAAGCTTGGGTATATTTTTTAATAATTATGATGTGGGGAAAATTCTTTGTGTGCCTAACAGCTTAAGTAAATTATCCTTAAAATTGTTTTCTGAATCTGTAATATGCATGCATTACAAAAATAATAAAATTCGAGTACTCTTAATTTATTGACTGGCTGATCCACAAGAAATCAAAAGATATAAAAATGTAAATAAACCCTAAAATAAAAACATACACTCTTTAAAAAAAATATATTAAAAAATCATCGATAATCATTTAAATAATTGTGAAAAAATAATAGTTTCCACCTCATTTTTTTTTTACAACTGATTAGTTTTAAAGTTTTTATAAAATGGAATATACACCTATCAGCATTGTCCGCACCATTGGTCGAATCAGCTCTTGAAGACCTTCCAGTAACAATGCCCTTGAGCCTTTTTCAGTAGCAACAATTTTTTCTAGATCAAGCAAAATAAACAAGAATATACACAACTAAATGTTTAATTATGTACACAAATATAAAAAAGGAAATTAATTAAATATAATTAAATATAAATAATTAAAGGTAAATAAATGTATCTGATATTCTTGCAAAAAAAAAAATGCACAAATAAATTTATAATCATTTACACAAATATAAAAAAGGAGATTCTTACCTCTTGCAGGTACATAGGTTTTAGCAATCACAGATGACACATCAGGATAATGTTTCTCTAAAATTTCAGCAACTTTTGCAACAAAACCTTTCATCTCTTCGTTGTGAAGCTGGTTTGAAAAAAAAAATGTAATTCTTAGAAGGACGTTCAAATAAACATTAAATAAATTCCTGTGCAGTATTTCTTTTACATTTCTGATACTAGAAACTACAAAAGATGAATCTAAATATTCAACAGATGAATTTAAATATTCAACAAACAGATTATTTTTTATCATCAATAAAATCATCTTGTAAATAAAGTAAGAAACAGTTTTCCTTTTTTTAATCTGAATAAAGCAAAGCAAAAATGTTATTTTTTAAATGTGACTTTTTTTTCATGAAAATAAATTGAGAATGGGAGGCAAATGACAACTGTTTTTAAAAAAAAAAAATCTCACTGCAGATCCAGAGTCTATGACAAACCCAGGCCTGGAACTCATGTAGGTCAGATACTCCTCCACCAACAACGCCACGACTTTACTTGAAGCTGGTTCTCTCCTGCGTCAGAAATGAATCTAACATATTCAGTGTGCCAAATTTTCTAATAAACTAGTAGCCAATGGGAATAAACCATCCATGGTAAAATTTATCAAGAAGAAACGCAAGATGTGTATACTTGGTTTCAATCAGGCCGTAAGTACAATCAGCATGGTGTGTTATGAGTTAAAATCCCTGCAACTCAAGTCACTTATGTCCTTCATGGTGCCTGTACATGGTGCCATTTCGGTCTCCAGGTCGTCTTATACTAGAGTTCCTAAATGCCCCATTTTTAGCATACCTTCTACCACCATAGCTGTATCTGCTATGTATAATTGAGGCACCATAGGCCTAGGTGAGTGGCGATGCTGGGATTCAATATTTTACAGCTGAAATTATTGCCGTCCGAAGATCTATTATTTATAGATAGTACATTTTTAATATTAGAAGTAAAGAAATTCTCATTCTTAAATAGGAAAAACATAATCTTTTTTTACAAGCCACTGTTTGACTTAAATATTTCACAACTGTATATTTACTATCAACAAATTAATAAAAGTCGATAACACAAAAGAAAAAAACAAGCAATTTAAGTCTTTTCCGTTTCGGACAAAGGACATTTTAGAGCATTTTCGCCGGACGAAATCCATATTTTTTTTTCCGGGTTACAGCCATAAATATTGCTCCATGCGCGTGAATTTTGATAAATTTAGAGATGGAAGTAATCATGTTGAATAACTATTACAAAAATAAATAATGATTACGCCCCTTTGATTAGCTTTTATTATTTATATTTAAAATATAAGCAAAAACTGTACATAAGAAACTCTTATATTTTGGCTCTGAGAGGTCAGATTGCGAAATGGACTTTTGATGCACACTTGGCAGGCCAAGACCTACAAAATGATATATACATCATGGGTCTAGGACTTATGGTTGCTGAGATATAGGGCGCTCCATTGTTAATATAGCTTTATACTTTAGAAGCCCCCTTTTACGGCTCTCATAGGCCAGATCGCGAAATGAACTTTTGCTGCACACATGGCAGGCCAAGACCTACAAAATGATAAACACATCATGGGTCTAGGACTTATGGCTGTTGAGATCTAGGGTGATGACGGACAGACAGACAGACAAAACGAGGACAATAGAGCATTTTTTTTCGAAAATGCTCTAAAAATTTATTTTTACCTGGACAAACTTCCACAAGCCACAACGACAAAAGGCACCACAAGAAAATAATCAATATCTTTGAGTCTGTTATTTGTCTGTTGTCTTGCATGATGGTACGAAAGTGTGGCTTTTATTGCATAGAAGGCACCTATGAAAGAAAACTATCCATTAATGTACATATCCAGTTCAAAAGAATAAAAATATATCAAATTTTGAGCAGCTCTTTTTTTTTTAAAAAGAAGGAAAAGTTTAATTCAAACAAAACTGATAACTGTGTTGTGTGATAGGACTTGAAGATTACATTCTTTGTTAAAGCTCAGCAGTTGTTTGCTGATCTGGTAACGCCTGATAGTTCATAAAAGGAAATTGCTTTTAATGTTATTTTAATTTTATTGTCTAGCACAAACAGTCCGTAATATTCAAAACAGTCTGTTTCCTAAGACAACTTTACTTAACTATGCATGTATTCAAATATTTTATAATTATTCAAAGCTAATTAATAATTCTGTTTTTTTTTTTTTTATTTTCACAAAGCTTTTGGGGGCAACATTTGAGATATAGAAACACAGATATAACATTATCCTTAAATGGACCTCACAGACTGTAAGTATTAAAAAAAAAAATCATAAATATGTGGATTCTAAATTTATATATTAATTCATGTTAATAACAAGTTTTGAAAAGGCTTTACAAAAGGCAAACTTTATGTTGGTACATGTAATTTAGATACATGTATTAATTATGTGTTTAAAAATCAATTTATGGAGGCAGAACTTTTTTTTAAGAAAAATCTGCCATACTCACCTACAGATCCTTTAAGGTCACTAAATGTCTGCTCTGCTAAAACCATTTGTTCAACTTTTTGTGAGATCTCAATATCATGGGGAGATATGGCAGCGCGTGGGTTGTCATTGAGCAGCTCAACATAAGCTTTACGAACTGGAAGGGATATAAGATATTACATAGTCATTATAATGTAGTAGCTTTCTTTTTTTCAGAATATCTGTTATAACAGATAATATACGCAGATTGTAGGAGCATAAACCATGGTCAGTAGTACCTACTTCAAAGTCAATTACACTTTGCTTATTTCATTATTTCTGTGAAGTTTTTTTTTTTAAAAAACACCATAGTTTTACCTATTGCATTACTTCTATTATAAGTAAGCATAATTTCTCAACTATTTTACGATTCGAACTATTATGGTCCCTTAAAATATTTAAAGAAAAAAAAATGAAATAAAATCCTTATGGACTTACGCTAATTCTTTCTTTTCTTTTTTTAAGTTAAATGTTTAATAATTCCACTCTAGAAGAAACAAGGCGGGAAATGTCAGTAATATTAGCAGTGAATAATTTGGTGTGAGATTTTAAATTTCAATGTTTGTGTGAGTAGAATCAAACCCAGCATTTTCCAGTAAGAAGGCCAGCACTCATGTGATATCTCAGCAAGAGTCCTTATAACAAGAAGGTTTATTATAGCATGGATATTAATTTTGTCTTCTCTTATGATCAGAAACATTAACGAAGCATATCTCAACTATTTCCATTACTATTATACATATATTTTTTTAATTAATCTGTTTATTAAAAAGAAATTTTCATTTAAATTGTTAAAAAAATAAAACAGAGCTTACCTTTAGGGTTGCTTAAATAAAGATGCCAAGCAAGTTGCCTCATTGGCTCTACAAGTGGTTGATTGAAACAAATGTGCAGCTTGCTTTTCATATCTGGCCATCGCTTTAATAAACTGATGACTCCTTCCTCTGCAGCTTCTATGACGAGATCTGGCCGAGTATCTGGTGAAAGTCAATTATAAAAAAAAGTATTTATCTTATGACAAAGATTATGATTTAAATTAGGGAAATATAATCTTTAACCTCCCACGGCCACATCCGATAAAAATAACAGATATTTAATCATTTTGGGGAAACAATTTGAAAAGTTATAAAATAATAAAAATTCAGCATAGCTTACACTGCTTTACAAAATTCTATAGAATTGGTTTGTGTTAATCTCAAATCTATAGGTATATTTAATATTTGGTTTCAATGCCTTTGACACATATAATTCCTAATAGGGCTGTACCGGATTCTAATTTTTAGATCCTGCAGGATCGGAACCGGAGTCGGATTTAATTTTTTAATCCTGCCGGAATCGGAACAGGAACCGGATTAAATAGTAATTTTTCCGAACAAAGTAGTAATTTCTCGCCTAACATAAAAAAAAAGATATAAGAATGAAAAATAGAATAAAAATTTAGTTTTTAAGTTCTAGATAGCAAAAAACAATATTAACCATTTAGATCTTGAAGACTGTGACTAAAACCCCTTCCCCAATCTTGAGTTAATAAAGATAACTCTGTCAAAATAACAGGTTCTTCGTTTTAAAAATTTATTTTAATAAAGCTGTACCTAATTTAACCTGATTTCTATAACAATCAAACAAAGAAATGGATAACATATCTTAGAAAGTATAATAAACATGTTTATTAATAAATGAATTCCAAAAAAAAAATATATACTGTGGCACCACCCGATAGCTTATTTTTCTTTAGTTTTCCATATCCATAGTGACGTCACCGAACCATGTTATTTCATTCATACTTTCATGTAAACCATTATCTGACTATTTCCCATAAAAACGCAAATTAAAATGCATTTCAAATCTAAATCAATATCACTTTAATGTTTAATTAAAAATGTATTTGTCTAAATATGCGAAGAATTTTATCCAAATCATGACAAAATCCACTAAATTAAAAAATGTGCAGAAAAATAAATTATTGAACTTTTTTAAAACTGTAAACACCCAAAAATAGATCGTTGTCTGCTCTTTAAAAAAAGTTAAACTTTGATAGCTAAATATAGTTTATAGAAAACATGGAATCAAAAGTAGCGGAAGATAAGGTGTCGTATTACTAGACCAGGGGTCGGCAACCTTTTGAGACGGAAGAGCCTAAAGTTATAATTTACAATTTTCTAAATTTTTAAACAGTCACTAAATTTGTTGTTTCAATATTACGGATTTTGATCAGGCCGCAATTTGACATCGAAAGAGCCTTTTTTAATATATTTGTACTTACATAAGAACTAAAAGCAATCGACGTTATTGTAGTTTTAAAATCAAAGGAAGTTATTGTTTTAATTTAATTGTATAGCGCTAAATATTTCAAAATTATGTTGCGTTAAAAAAATTTCTTACAAATTTCAAACAACAAAGAAATCCGGCTTAAATCCGGCACATTTTAACCGGAACCAGATTTGTTAAAACTGCCGGAATCCGGCTTAACAGGAACCGGAATCGGATTCCGGTACAGCCCTAATTCCTATACACATTTTCTTAATTTATAAACTGATCTTACATGAGATATAGTTTGGGAAAACAAACTCTGATGAGAATCATGAACAAAATCTACATGAGATTATCAATTTAAACTCTCCATTATATTTCATTGTATTTCTGTCTAGCATAAATTATGTTGTACACTAAAAGAGTATAGCTTACATAGGAACTGGCTCATTACTTTCTAATAATCTTGCAGACTGCTTCTGTATATCTATTTTTTTTTAATCGCTTTCGTAAAAAACAAAATTAACTTTTCATTAATGAAATTCAAAGCATTAAATTTATACAGCATGTCCGCAAAAATCATATTGGAAAAAACAAAAATACAAAATCATGACCATATATCGAGAATTTGCTGAAAATACCTGTAGGACTGTCTTCAAGTAACTGCTGTCCCACTTGGGCGTTAAGCTGCTGGTCCATAGCTGCAGAAACTTTATTGAACAAGTTCTTAGATGAGGAACCTGTTGAGGATCAACACACATATATCATATGCACAATACTGGAGTTAAGTTAAACTGTCTTTGTTTAAACAGCTGTTTTTTACTTTTTAAAACAGGTGTCTTTAAAACATATGGGGTAAGGGGACAGGAAATTTAAGTGTTAGGACAAATTTAATGAAAATCTTTAATTTTTTAACCTCTAGAATATACTAAATATCAATGCAGGAGGTGAAACACTGAAAAACTAAGTTGCCAGTCAATGTAAAGAAGTAATCCATTTAAGCTGCATAATATTACTCCTCTTTTCAGTGTTAAAATTTTTTTTTGGTCAGGCTTTTACAACTAGGAGAATGCAAAGTAGGTCAAAAAAAATGTGGTTCATGACACAAGGTAAAACCAGAGATATGGTTTATTGTTTTGGGTAGTTGTTGAAGCTCAGTCATGGACAGAGAAAGCAGGGTTAATTCAAAACAGAAAGACGAAGATATTTTTGAGTTTGCATGATGGCAGGTCTATCAGAGAGACATGTAAAGAATTATACTGGATACTAGATTAAGGTCTCACTCAGTTGGCATTTGACATTAGTGTTAGAAATGAATAGAGAGAATTTTTTTACTAGCTTTTCCCTGTATTGCCTTACCAGAGTTTGCTGGTTAGTGTGTTTGTCTTTCCTGATGTATTATTTCATTTGTACTTTATTTCAATAATAATTTTTTTATAGAATCAGATTTATTAACCATAATCATACTTCCTTCGAGAGCTTTAGTAGCTCTCTGCATAAATAAAGCCTTTTCTGCCTCAGACAGATCTGTGAAATACTGGACATGACTTTCTGTGAGCTGTTGTTGAACAGCTTCATGTAGTTCATGAACAAATGAATTCCATTCCTGAAATAAACAAGAACAAAGTTTAATGTCTTTAATCTGTAAATTTCTATCAAGAGATATGTGAAATTTATGGTGCGCTGGCTTAAAAAAAAAACAAGTTTGGCTGTTTAACTAGCTGCATTGCACTACTTGCGCTTGTTAAAGTAAATGATGTTTACTTTTAATTATATGAGTTGATATAAACACTATTATTAACTTTAAGGACTCATTATGGCCCATGATCCAAAGAACTTGTCCACTGCTGGCCTCAAGCTTGTCCACTCAAGGAATAAGTATATCAGTAGCAAATAACTTGTATGGTATAAAAACAAATATATTTGGTAACAGGTAGCTTTCTATACAAAAACTAAAAGCTGTAAATCAAGGCTTTGAGAGTTTTGGAATATATATATATATGTATGCAGAAGTAAAATTTTGGCTTTCACATTTTATACTGCTTATAATGTTACTGACTTAATAGGAGTCATTAATAAAACTAATATGACTCATTATGAGCCTTTCTGGGTTTTTTTTTCCATTAGAAGGATATATTTCTTTAATACAATACAAGGGATATTATTTTATAAGTCAGTTTGGGGCCTTTTAACTAGTCAAAATAACATATAAAATATATGTATTTCACATTTTATCAAATTTTGTTAATTTAATTTAATCTTCTCTTAAACTTTGGCATTTTTGTCAACATTCAGACAGTGTCATTCATAACAATCACAATCATTCACAATGTCTTCAATGTTGACAACTGACATTTGTAATTAGTTATTTAACACATTGCTGAATAAACTAGAGCGATATTAAAATTTAATACAGTAAAATATGTAATATCCGTTAAAATATTCATATATATAAATATAAAAGTCTTTATGAAATAAACTATGAATCGTAAGCTAGTGTGTCACACTGTGTTTACAGTTACTGGGTAACAGTGACAATCAATGTTTGAAGCCAATACTGGCTATTCTTGAATAGTCTTTAGCAATTTTCTTCACCGAATAATACAGTCTTTTTTAAATGTTTTTTAAAGAAAAAATTATTTCATGCATCGGAACATAACCTTTGATTTAGTAATTTCTTCTTTTGAATTTAACAGCCATTTCGGATACCCATGAATGGACGCCATTTTGTATACAAATATACACTTCCAAGGAAAGGCTTGTAAGGATGTCTTTGATTGGTTAGTGCAATAAAAAAATGTCCAAAGAAGCAATCGCTTTAATGTATTTCATTATTTAGTAATTATTCAATTTAGATGTTAAGCTTATGTATCTTCGTTTTACAAAGACGCTGTGTTGCCAATGGAGCATATCATATTTCGAAATGTAATCGAGAAAGAAATCGGAAAATAAAAGAAAATAATTTAGTGGTCATCTGCTTTACGGTCGTCTGGAAGATCGAATTTTTTGCAAAACAAGCCGATAGGATTGTCATCAGAGATGAGCGGAAGCGGACGCGTCCGCTTGCGGACGCAGATCCGCAGATTTTTCCGAATCCGCGGACTGACAGCGGACGCTTCGTATGGTTAAGTTGCGGACTCGCGGACTGACGCGGATCTTCTTTAGCGTTACTATAAAAAATTTCAAGTCATTTAAACAGCTAAATTTCAGCAATGCGGACGCGCGGACTGACTGCGGACCAATGTTGTAAGATTCTGCGGACGCGGACGCGGATCATTGATAGAAATCCGCGGACGGACGCGGACGCTAAATTTCAAGATCCGCACACCTCTGAGACGATAACGGTCGGTGTGACGTAACATGTCAAGTTTTAGGTCGGGGTACGACTCTCTGCTAAGTGATAAGTTGTTTGTTTTGTTGTGTTAAAGTGATAAGTTGTTTGTTTTGTTGTGTTAAAGTGATAAGTTGTTTGTTTTGTTGTGTTAAAGTGATAAGTTGTTTGTTTTGTTGTGTTAAAGTGATAAGTTGTTTTGTTTTGTCGTGTTAAAGTGATAAGTTGTTTGTTTTGTCGTGTTAAAGTGATAAGTTGTTTGTTTTGTTGTGTTAAAGCGATAAGTTGTTTGTTTTGTTGTGTTAAAGTGATAAGTTGTTTGTTTTGTTGTGTTAAAGTGATAAGTTGTTTGTTTTGTTGTGTTAAAATGATAAGTTGTTTTGCTGTGTTAAAATGATAAGTTGTTTGTTTTGTTGTGTTAAAGTGATAAGTTCTTGCTTGGTCGTGTTTCTAACCCGATCTGATGGGGGATAGGCTAAGCCAGATCACATCTTCTTCAGCGCCGCCATGCGAGGCCCTTTTTTCATCTCAGCTCGTAGAGTTAATGCCCCCCCCGCCTTTGATAAATATTGATACGGATGCAGTGGCTTAACTCAGCGGTGCTCAAGGTTGCGAAAGTATGTCCGCGGGTAAATCCTTTCACGAAAGTTCGCGAATAAATATAGTTATTTTACTTAATGGAATGTGCATGTCTTTCCAATATGATACTTGGTCACGTGCTTTGATATTGAGTCAGCCAGCGAACTGGCGACATTCTTCAAACTCTTGGTTGTTTTAAAACGGAAATTATATGTCGCTGCGTACACTTGCATAAACTGTCCCCCGTACTCCTCGGGGTACGCGGTATCTTTGGTCGTGAACCACGGTCTTAACTGTGGAGGAGGGTGGAGGTAAGGGCGGCACTTACTCTGCCACTCAATAGGCGGCATGTTCACTACTGGAGTATTTTTTTATTCTTGGTACTTCATTGGTGTGCTATTTTTAGAGTAACCTCCGGGCGCCACTAATTCAATTAGCTATTGTCTAGTTAGTCAGCTATTGTTTAGTGAGCTATTGTCTAGTTAGCTATTGTCTAGTTAGTCAGCTATTGTTTAGTGAGCTATTGTCTAGTTAGTCAGCTATTGTTTAGTGAGCTATTGTCTAGTTAGCTATTGTTTAGTAAGCTATTGTCTAGTGAGCTATTGTCTAGTTATTCAGCTGTTGTTTAGTGAGCTATTGTCTAGTTAGCTATTGTTTAGTTAGCTATTGTCTAGTTAGCTATTGTCTAGTTAGTTATTGTCTAGTTAGCTATTGTCTAGTTAGTTATTGTCTAGTTAGCTATAGCCTAGTTAGTCAGCTATTGTCTAGTTCGTCAGCTATTGTCTAGTTATTGTCTAGTTAGCTATAGCTAGTTAGTCAACTATTGTCTAGTTAGCTATTGTCTAGTTAGTCAGCTATTGTTTGTTAGTTATTGTCTAGTTAGCTATTGTCTAGTTAGTCAGCTACTGTCTAGTTATTGTCTAGTTAGCTATTGTTTGTTAGTTATTGTCTAGTTAGCTATTGTCTAGTTAGTTATTGTCTAGTTAGCTATAGCCTAGTTAGTCAGCTATTGTCTAGTTAGTCAGCTATTGTCTAGTTAGTTATTGTCTAGTTAGCTATAGCCTAGTTAGTCAGCTATTGTCTAGTTAGCTATAGCCTAGTTAGTCAACTATTGTCTAGTTAGCTATTGTCTAGTTAG
Organism: Bulinus truncatus; assembly: GCA_021962125.1. Lineage (NCBI taxonomy): Eukaryota > Metazoa > Mollusca > Gastropoda > Planorbidae > Bulinus > Bulinus truncatus. Next base: position 326,621 of record JAGDYQ010000002.1, on the reverse strand, counting down.
TCAGCTATTGTTTGTTAGTTATTGTCTAGTTAGCTATTGTCTAGTTAGTCAGCTACTGTCTAGTTATTGTCTAGTTAGCTATTGTTTGTTAGTTATTGTCTAGTTAGCTATTTTCTAGTTAGCTATTGTCTAGTTAGCTATTGTCTAGTTAGCTATTGTCTAGTTAGCTATAGATAATATGCCATATAGTTTTTTTAAAAGTATGCACGAGTTACATACAATGGTATCGAAACAGGGTTAGACAATGTCAGCATCGCGTGGGTAGGAGAGGAGAGTAAAAAGCATCGGTAGTGGAAAACGGCATGCCTTCTCTCTTCAGAAAGACCCTCTAAAACATTTGTAGTAGGGCCTCCTAATTGTTAGCCACGTCTTTAATATTCATACTAGTTTCTACATTTCGTAATATTGTCTCAATCACTGGCTACAGCCATTCAATCATAGTTAAAACCACACAATCAAAACCACACAATCACAAGTTAAAACCATACAATCACAAGTTTAAACCATACAATCACAAGTTAAAGCCATTAAAAGCGTATAATCATTAGCTGGAACTACACAATTACTACTCTTTTAAACAGAATATTGTATTTAGAAGCAAGTCATAATCAGACCACAATCGCTTTCTTTTCTTGTTCTAATTTGTTTATTATAATTTATTCCAAACCACCATTTACACTTTTTTGTCCAAGATATCCGGTCTAACAATTAGACATCTGCTGCTCTTAGAACGTTTCCTTAGAGTGTTCCATAGATGAAGTGTTCATTCATTCAATGCTAATCAACAATACCAATACAATGCAACATACAGATGCCTTTAGAAAGCCATCTGATATATCCATAGAGAGCTTACCATGAAACATAAAATAAACAAAATGTTATTGAAGCAGAAGATACCATTTTATTCTCAATGGAAAAAAAAATAAACACCTTGTTATGTGGACTTAACAACAATGGGTTGGTTCCAGAACTCCATCAACAGAATCACGTGATAACAGGAACTTTGTATACTATCTCAATTTGGCGCTGGGGTGTGTGTCCGTTGGGGGGGGGTGGAGACCATTAACACAGCGGTTCTCATCTTTTTTTTTCTCGATTTACCCCAGTGTGCTGCGAAAGTATTCCGCGGGCACCCCTCCCATGTGAGTTAGCGGATAAATGTACATTATTTTCATAATGGGATAGAATTAATTCCCCCTAATGCGATCCTCGGTCACGTGGTTTTGGTGATGAGTCCCGCAGCAAACTGGCGACCGTCTTCAAACTCGAAGCATGGGTCGCTGCGTGCCTGCAACCCTTGGGGTGCGGGTGTTGCCGGTTGAGAACCGGTGCGTTAACAGACTCGGCACGTATCCTGGGTTTGAAAAAAAACAACGTGATAGGATTGTTTACAAAAATATATTTAAAAAAAAAACAAAACACTGTTGTGATGCTGAAAGGTAATTATAATTATTATTAGAAGTATACAACTTTATTTGTAAAAGATATTGAAGTTTTTTCATCATTGAATAAATTATACCTTGGGTACCTACACTTTTTAATTCTAATTTTGTGTTTAAATCTACCTCTTATGTTAGATAATATTCTTCGTGTGTTTATATACATCATTACTTTTTTGGTATACTCATAAAATATTTCACTTTTTTATATCTTACTTTTTATAAATTATCGGTCTATTTTTCATTTTTAAAAAAATCAACATTTTGTTCTAAATGTTTACCTTTCATTTCATTAACATAATTTGTCAACATTTTGTTCCGAATCTTTACCTTTCGTTCCGATTCGAATGTGTCAATATTTTGGACATTTCGTGGCCCAAAATAGTAATAACCTAAATACGTCTTGCCACTTTTAAGAAAAGAATCCATTTTAGTGACGTTTAAAATTAGGTTACCCAAACAAACAAATAAAAGGATGGTGTGGGTACTCATAGGACAATAGAAAAGATCTATTTGTTTATGAATACCTGACAATCTAACGAATGTATTTACAAAAAGAAATGTTTTAGAGTCTTTCGATTTTTAAAGGGTTGAGGTGGGGGTGGAGGAGGGGTATGACCTTTCGTGACAGAACTTGTTTTTGGTATTTTTCCTTTTCTTTTCTTAAATTTTGGATCATCAATGTAAATAAACAATGAGCTAAAAATATCAGAGGCGACCGAAAAAAGTATTTATTAATGGCACCCAGAGCCGCCGAGAGGGGGGGGGGGGGCAACTGCCCAGGGGAGGCGTTTAGGGCCCGGACTGAGCTGGCCAATCACTTTTGAAAATATTATTATCTGCACGGGAGGTCTGACAGCACTGCACAGAGGCCCGAAATTTCTGTCGGTGGGACTGTTGGCACCTAGGGCTCTCAATACAAATAGGGCCGTTTCATGCATTAATTACTAATAAACTTCGTGAAAGGGAACCAAGGGTCTCAAAAATATCTCCAGAAGTCTTAAAGTAAGGGTCGCCAGAAATATCCCAAAAGACTCGATTATAAGAACGCCAGAGACTTCTTCAAAGTCTCTGATTATAAAAGAACCGCCAGAGATATCTTCAGAAGACTCTGATTATAGATCATAGAAGCTATCTTCAGAAGACTCTGATTATAAGACCGCCAGAGATATCTTCAGAAGTATCTGATTATAAGACCGCCAGAGATATCATCAGAAGACTGATTATAAGACCGCCAGATATATCTTCAGAGTCTCTGATTATAAGACCTCAGAAATATCTCTGGAAGTATTTGCCTTGGGCCCCCAAACAACTATGAACGGCTCTGATTTTCACACATTCCTGGGCTACCACACGCGAGGGGTAAGGGGCAATCCAAGTAGATGTCAGAAGTGTTAGCACCATGGGGGTCGTCGGGTTACAGTATTCTGATGTAGACAGACAGCGATTGGTGCGTGATAAGATGGAGCCTCAGTTGCTGGATTTGTCATTTCAGATGGGGAACACTCGCAGACAAACATACACACAGCGTCATACACACACAGCAGTGGTCATCGCGACTGGATATTTGTTCTCAAGTAGATATATTATCAAATGAGTTTCTTCTTTGATTGAACGACCTGTGCGAGTACTCTGTCTGTGTGTGTCTGTGTGTGTGTGTGTGTACATGTGTTATGTTTAATGATATAAACAGCTACCATCACCTCCTTACACCCACCCACCCCCCCAAAACAGACAAAAGAAAACTTTCAGAAGTCACCCTCTCCCCTTTTCTTATCTATCAGACAAACAGTGGGAGGCGAATGGTGGTGGGGGGGCGGCACGAGCTGGTGGAAGATACCTTGATTTCAGGGGCGTTGAAGTGGCACCAGGAGTGGGGAAATTACAGCAGTAAAAAGAACAGAGAAACAAGGACCGTGTCAGATGAAGTCACTATAAGTCTACGATATATGGATGATCTTGCGCCCCACAAGTCAAAGTTGGTACTACTCGGTCTGTGGCTTCCCAGTTGTCGGTACGGTAGATCAAAACAAACTTTCAGTATCTATTTACCTCACTCTTCGATAGTTACGGCTTTTTTATAAAAGAAATTTCCCCTGTCTGGTTGCGTTGTGTATTTCTCCGGTCCGGTTGATTTTTTTATATAAAATGGGTTCCCCCCTGTCAGGTTGTTTTATCGAAGACATTTTCCCCTCTCCGGTTGTTTTATCGAAGACATTTTCCCCTGTCCGGTTGTTTTATCGAAGACATTTTCCCCTGTCCGGTTGTTTTATGAAATATATTTTCCCTGTCTGATCAATCACTAATCAGACACTGAACTAATTTTCTAATTTTTCGGAAGACTATGTGTGGCAAAAGATACTGGCTGTGCAATTGGGGAAGGACAAATATATTCTCGTGCACAACTCAACGCTTATAACCGCCAACTAAACACCATACATGTGTGCGCTCCATTGTGAAGTGAGTTAGTTGTGTACGCGCGCACACCCGGCACTACTTAGATGAAATGCTGAAATCCACTCAACTAGCTGGTGAGATGATGCATAGAGTGTGTGTAAATAAAGCAATGTCGATCTAAAATTTGTTGTTATTGTTTTACACAGTAATTGAGCTTCATCAATGGATCCCTTTAGTGATACAGATAAATTATCTACGATGCTTTAAGTGTGTTTAAATATGTCATATCTAAGTAGGCTACATACTGTATTTCAATATTTTCTATCATCTAATTAAGTCGTTTTATTTAGATTCAAAAGTACGTTTTTTAACTGAAGTTAATTAACCGGAGAGTTTGCAATACCTTATATATGTTACTATTTTAGTATTATTATTTTATTTTATATCTATCATTATAAATATTTTTTTTTATTTGGATTTTGAATATATCTGTAAAATACAATAAACACAAATGCAAATAAACTAGAAATAAAATCTCTGGCAATTTTCAGACATTTGCAATGATTTAAATAATGACATTTTTTTGTCTGAGATTTTAAAAAGCCCACGTTTAACTGTTCTTCTGTAGTTTTTGCTTTTAGTTATAAAGTTCCCTTAAGCCTTGGAGGTCCATCGGGGCAGATGGAGTGTAGAGTTCATCTGTTTCAGTAACCCCGGCACATGAAGGGATTGTGTGGTTAGCACAACGTCCAGCCGCTTTTACGTCCCTAACTTAAGTCAGGTGACCCATTTAGAGCTGGGTGGACTTGAGGGACTTTTAACCATCTTTGATCAGGACCTGGACACATTTCCTTCGATCGATCCCGTGACTCTCAGGTAGGCAGTCGAGTGCACTACACCACTCCGCCACCTGTTCCTCTTCTATAATTTCAAATCTAGTTTTATTCTCGAAACTTTTGTCCGTTGACTTACTGGACGAATCAAAGTATCAATTCTTGTACCTATTTATTCATGTTTTTTTTTGGACTTTTATTCATCTAGTATAACTTATCTGTGGGACGGATGGCCGAGTGGTGTAGATACTCGACTGTCAACCTGAGAATCCTGGGTTCGATCCTCGGTGAAATTTGGTGCAACGTCGTCCCACAAGTCCACCCAGCTTTAAATGGGTACCTGACTTAAGTTGGGGAAGTAAATTCGGCTGGGCGTTGTGCTAACCACACAATCCCTTCATATGCCGAGGTTAAAGAAACAGTTGAATTCTACACTTCATCTGCCCCGATGGCCCGCTAGGGCTAAGAAGGGAACTTTACTATAACTTATCTACAAAATCTTACCTTTCTGCTATCTGACCCCTGACCCCTGCTGATCTCCCCCCCCCCGACCCTCATGCGCTACTGTGGCCGCTAATGACGGTGTGTATCAAAGTTTCGCTTCCCTAGCCGCCAGATTGATGACGACATAAAGGATACAGACTGCAGCAGACGACTGGAGGCAATGTGTTCTGTCAATGACGTGTGTAATACATGATGGTACAGACTCAGCACACACACACACACACTCACATGCACACACACACACACACACACACACACACATCATATACGTTCCAGCCCAGTTGATTAGACTTTCAATGTCTCATCATATTTAGACAACATATGAATACATATAAGCGTCAGCATCCGTGGGAGATGAACGCATCGCACCAGACATGTATATAAGCATTAAGCATACAGAACTAACAAGATGTTTTGCTTCTGTTAAACCCTCACTGACTATTCAAGTATAAGTTGCAAAGCTTCACAAACCGGAAATAGATTCAACTATCGCGGGACCCCCCCTACCCCCCCTCCCCTTGGGCTCGCACCAAGAAACGGAACGGTCCAATAGACTGGGGGACCGGTCCTGTTCCGTTGGTATTTATGAAATTATTTTCTTTTCACCTGTGTTTACCTGTATGTAACACGCTGTGTTCCCACCTCCCATAGTACGGTGACTTACATCTAACTATTTAATCATCAACAAAAGATCAAAAAGTATTTGCTCCAATCTTCACGATTTTTTAAAATTTTACTTTCATTATTCTAACCACGTCACCAATTAGTCTTATAGAATTCAATTCTACTTGTTCGCTGTTGCCATGTGAGTCTTATAGAATTTAACTCTACTTGTTCGCTGTTGCCATATGAGTCTTATAGAATTCAACTATACTTGTTCGCTGTTGCCATGTGAGTCTTATAGAATTCAACTATACTTGTTCGCTGTTGCCATGGTTTCCCAGAATAACTTGTAATCAGATTTTTTTTTAAATATAGAGATAGAAATTTGAATGGGGGTTTATGAATCATGTCTATGTCTCCCTCTCCCCCTCCTCTGATTGTTGCAGATCCCCAGGTGAAAACGTTCACCCACTGACATGAACGTCCTGCACCAACCACACCCCTCCCCCTTTCAATCACACCAGCTCACTTGAAATAAAGAGATCAATTTCCGCTGATCAGACAGCCTGTAGCGGCGTGAAACAGCCGGGGTGGGGGGGGGGGACGGGGGGGGAATAAATTATGAATCAACAGCACAACTGACCTACTCACGCACACACACACATACATACACACACTGGACAACACACACACACACACACACACACACACACACACCGTGATGTTCAGCGTCTGAAATATCATTTGATGGAGCTACAACACGGTAAAGGGGAGGGGTGGGGAGGGGAGGAGAGAATCTAAAACCGTCTCTATCGCAAAACTTTTGTTACGGTTGATTGCTTTATTGACCCAGCGCGACAATGCCTTTGAGCGTAGCCGTGTTTATGTAGGCAGTAGGTGAGCAAATTGTCCGAGGTGATCTGTGCAAAACGTTATACCTGACTCGTGAGGGCATTTCGTGTGCAAATTGTCCGAAGTGACGTGTGCAATTTTATACCTAATTCACGAGTCGAGTGGTAAATCTATCTACAACGTCCATCAACAAAGTATATCAACAAAGGATGAAAAGTAAACACGGGTATAAAATAATAAACAATAAAGAAGTGTAGAGAATGAGTGAGTCAAAAGACATTTTTTTCGATTTTTCTCCCTCTATACCAGAGGTTTTCTACTTATGGTCCGCGGACCCCTGGGGGTCCGTGGGGAGCTTCAAAGGGGTCCGTGGGCAAGTCAAGAAAAGTAGTGATTTTTCTCGTATAAAGTATTGCTTGGTTTAGTTGATTGGTTAGCTTTTAGCTATACAGAAAATACTAGCTATGCCAATGTTTCAGGTCAGGCAAAGACAACAATGTGCAGAATTGAAAACTTCGCTGGTATTTCCTTATATTTTCGTCTGAAGTCTGAACTAGACTGCATACTACACATACTTGTGCTGTGACTTTTGAGTCATGTCATCTTGGCAATATTTCTTATTTACTGAGCCTAGATCTAAATCTAAGCCTAGATTGGCCTAGAAATAATCTTAGTCAAAAGTTTTTGGTATCAAATCGCTGGTATACACTTCGCATGTTAATTTTAAATGACACCCACAGATTGTTTTGGTTGGAAGTAGATTTTTTCGTAAATTTTTAATACGAAAATAGGCCAGAACGATAACAGGGTCTCTTCGCTAACGCATCGATGAAACGGTGCGAAATTCTAGCGGTGAACCTATTATGTTGTTCTGTTTTTATGTGACTTGCTTAAGTGAAAAATACTTTTTAAAATGTTGGTAAACAATTTAAAATATTTGATAAGATTTGTATTAGTTTTATCATAGTAGTCGATTTAATTTTAAGATGTGAGTTTTCATCAGAATGTGAAATATTTTACAGATAGTTACCTTATATAACCCTCTCTACTCTGAAACTCTGTCTCTAATTTTTTTTTCCCCTGTGAGATCTGAGTCAACGGGACTAAACTGTTTTCTGTCATTTGTTTATCAATATTTGTAAAAGTGAACTGTCCAAGGCTAGTAGCAAGGATAAATTTGTGAAGAGAAAAACTGACCAGAACCTGGAAGATTCTGATGATAAAGCAGCCAAAGACGAACGAAAAAGAAAACGGCGCAAGTATAATCCAGAATAAATACCATTTGGCTTCACCGCAGTGGGGACCGATGCTGACCAACCTCTTTTTTTATATGTTTTTCCTGTGACTTGAGCTGGACCTACCGTTTAGCAAAATTTAAGTAGATTGCATCCGCAAACTTAAGACATATTCTGGCCCAACCTGAGGTACGAAAAGCTGAGGCCAGGGCGCCTGGGGCTATGGGGTCCGCCACCCGAGCTTGGAATGTCTGAGGGGTCCGCAGCTTAAAAAAGGTTGAAAACCTCTGCTCTATACAAATAGCTTCTGCAAATGGAACAGTTAACCAGCCTTTGTGTCAAAAAAAAAAACGTCTGCTTTAGTTCATCCGATAAAGCTCTCTAACATAAATGTACTGTTGTGATCATAAAACGAAAACACATGACAAGTCATACGTTCACTCATTGTCTATGTTTTGAATGTCGACAAGTCACTTCCTAAAATGTCAATGTTCATTTCCTTAAATTTGACTTCGCGCATTGTCTGTGACTGCTCAGATCAATTTCCTGTCATGTTTTTATAATTTAAAAAAAAAAAGTCAAATAAATGAAATGGTTCAGTGATTTGAATCGTTAAATCAAATTGTGTATATTTGTTGTTGTTTTTGTTTAGAACAATAAGGTCCCAGGGGAAGTAACTGTGGAGTATCTCAGCCCCCGTGTTCAGACATGAGACAATGAACTTTAAAATAAAAGATGTAGGTAGGTCTATCTTATATCGTAGTTGATGAATTTTTACTGACACCAAAGATGGGCAAAGTTTTTAAATCGTGAACCATAATGAGTTTGTACATTTTACAGAAGGGCTTATGTGTGGATTTTCAAGACGTTTTTGAAAATAAATGTAAACGTCAATGTTCTGAACGTTTAACGGATCTAATAGCTAAACGGGTCATATGTGGCCCGCGGACTGTGTTCCTCTTCCCTGATTCATACGCCTTACTCATTATGATTTCCTGTAAGTTACAATTTCCACTCGACTACATGCAACGTTATTCAATACTCTTCTCGTGCGTTGATGTAAAATCCACATATATATCTTACGCTACAGTGACTTTCGTGTATGTAAACACTGTAACATTATACTGGTACTGATGTATGTAAACACTGTAACATACTGATGAAAAAATATTTTGATATTGGTCATTTCATATTTTTTTATTGAGCTATGTTAACATCACCTGTGTTAAAAAAAAGTTTTTTTTTTTATCTATTAAAAAAATGTGTGGACTGAAGATAAATGAGACAAATGTTTAGAATAATGTTTTTATTTAAGTAAACTGAAAAAAAAAGGAAATTATTAAAAAAAGTACTGAATGTTTATTGATTATGCAAATTATGGTTTTAATGAGACCAAAAAAATAACATAACAGTAAAAGTAAAGGAAATGTTCAGTAATGTATGAAACCATGAAGGAACTATTCAGTAATGTATGAAACCATGAAGGAACTATTCAGTAATGTATGAAACCATGAAGGAAATGTGCAGTAATGTATGAAACAATGACTTTTGTGATGAAAAATGTGGAATTGTATCCGGCGTTAAATTAAAGTTATTCTGTGCCTACAGCTTGTTGCCGAAAAAAAAATACCTAATTTTACGAACAAAATTAAAAAAAAAACGCATCAGCTGTGAAATCTATTTATTATGTTAGTTTATCCACTTTTAACTTAATATGCCTGTTTACAGAAGATGCAAAGAGTTATTAAGATCTCATGTTGTCTTCTTGCATCAAGTTAGCGGTGGAAATAAACCAGTGCGGTGTAGTCTTAAATATCCCAGTATTTAATCCTGCCCTGGATGTATTGATAGTATAGATTATATTTAGAATATATCCACAAACAACGACTCATTGTAAGAAATTAAATTTCACCCGTTGTGATGTCAGAACGCGATTTGACCCGTTGCGATGTCAGAACGCGATATATGCAAACAGATTAAATGTGGGTTTCTGGATAAAACTGGGTCCTGCGATCTGGGTTTATTCAATGGATGATCTAGGTCAGAAAAGGTCGCGGGACCAGAAGTAAAATATCAAGCCAGTTATAAAACAGAGAGACCGGGAAAATAAAACAAATGCACATGTGTATGTTGAGTTATGAGGGAGGGGGGGCCCTTAAGCTGCAGGGGCCCATGACGTGCCAGCTGCACCCGCCTTTAAACCCGCCTCTAGTTGTATCTGTTATGAAGTTTGTTGTTACATCTTCACGAAGTGTGGTTGTTCTTCATAAAGTGTTGGTATGCTGTTCCCATATTTATAACATGTCGGAATAAATCACTCTAGTTGTTCACGTGATGTCATTAAATGTAATATTTCCAGTTCTAACAACAAAGAAAAAAAAATCTGCAATCAATTATGAGTGTTTTCCCACAACGCTAAACCGTTAAACCGTTCCATCGGCCTCGATTATGTATTTCATCTTACAAATTACTAAATGTAATATATATATATATATATATATATATATATATATATATATATATATATATATATCGCGTATGCCTCCAGTAAAGAAACAATTTACAATGTGAACACGACAATAAATAACCGATGTCCGGAATACGTTTAACTATTAAAGTACGTACTCCTGTAAGCAGGGGCGCCGAGAGCCAACAAGGGCCCCCAGGGCAGGACATCATTGCGGGCCCCTTAATAAACAATGAGTCATGAAAAAATTGACATGGTCGGGGCGGCCGGGCCCCCTGGCAATGACCCCCATACCCCCTCCCCTTTCGGCGTGCCTGCCTGTAAGTATGAAATAAATGATTAATTAGAGAAATAAACTTTGGCCATTGTTTCAATAAAACTGGACTTACTCCACTTCAATCTCATTATTAAATATAAAAATATATGTTGATACAAAATCTCTCTGAAAATGGCATAGTAGTGAAATAATTTAATGAACCACAGAATGTAGTGAAATACTTTAATGAACCACAGAATGTAGTGAAATACTTTAATGAACCACAGAATGTAGTGAAATACTTTAATGAGCCACAGAATGTAGTGAAATACTTTAATGAACCACAGAATGTAGTGAAATACTTTAATGAACCACAGAATGTATACTGTACTAGCGAATTTTGAAAATGTGGCGCTTGATTTTTGAAAATATGTTAAATATTAAGTCTTTTTTTTTGTCTAAAATATCGTAATTCTAGAATTGATTATGTAAATATCTACAGTCCCCATATGTTGCCCGACTTTTATTATTTACATAATTCAACACGTCGCCTAACATATCAATGACAGCATATGAAATAAAATTATGACTTGTCTCATTTTTTTAAATTTATGTTTATATGTGTTGTCGTCGTTTGCGCAGTGAATGAACAAAGTTTTCTCAGAGTGTTACCAGATGTTTAAATATTTTTTTTCTGTCATACCCCCCTCCCCTTAGCCCCACATCCATATTGAACATATCCCACACCTTTTTTTATTATTATTTATTCTCTCCAACTTTATTGAGACAAAATAATGGAAGAGAAAAAAAAACAAAGGGGAAGACAATTCAGTCAAGATATACACTGGAATTATCGTTCGTTACCATTTGAACAGCAACAAAGAATCGCTAACACAATGCAAGCGATTGGAATAATTTAATTACACGATTAATGTAGAAAAAAAAACACACACACACAATGTCAAAATGTTTTGTTTTTTCAGATACTACTTGTATGTTAGTGTTGTTTTGTTTATTTTTTAATATTATTTGTTAAAATTTAATCGTCATCAATTAGTTCAACCTGAAATGTGTGCTACTCTTCTACCTGCTGTGCTGGTAATTATGACGGGAGGGGAGGGGGGTTTGGGGGATATCTTAATTAATCCTTCAATCAGACCATTCATATCAGCCGTGTGTGTAGCTGCTTTACCAATACATTCACTATACAACAAACACGCTTTATTAAAAACATGTGCACAAAGCAGGTGTGATTTAAAGCGAAGACTGTATGAATCATTGAATCAATCTCATCCATTTGATGTTCGATTATTTAAAACAATCTTTACCCGTTTAGCATGAATGAAACCAGATTTGTTTTTTTGTTCCTCAATTTAGGGAAGCTTGGAAACACAAGCCTAGCACAGCATGCATTATTAAGAGAAAATTCGACTCAAAAAAAAAAACGTGTGCGGTTGTTGTATTTTTTAAACAAACGTCACCTTCAAACATTCAAAGTTACAAATGTCACCCAGCCCTTCCCGCTATCAAATGTTTGACCCCCCCCCCCGCCCCACACACACATACCTCTGCAATCTTCACCAATGGATACTTTCTAACCAATGGCTAAGTGTAATTTTTTGTATCACATAATTGCACCCATAGCTACCGGTCGGCGAACCTTGGGCCCTTGATATCTTTCTCCCCCCCCCCTAATGCGGCCCTCTGATCAGACACATTAAGCAATATGTAGGTAAATTACTGTACCTAGATGGTGTCCCTGAAGTTTGTTCGGGTTGCGGCCCGCCTCGTTTTAAACGGTGGCCCGTGGGCCTCACAACAGATCACGGTGGGGGGGGGGGGAAAGGGTTTCAACATGGATGACCTATTCTGCGTCACAAGCTACAATAAATCCTATACTACTTGTTGTGTATTTCTCCTATGGTCGGTCGGTCGTGTATTAGTGCCACTGTTGTGTGTGTGGAGGGAGGGAGGGAGGGGGGGCAGGGCGTATTGTCCCTGTCTCTCACCCACAGAGGTGACCCCCATCAGAAGTATCCTCCCCGCGACCATCTGTCCATGACCACAGCTTGTAGTTGTTTATGATCATAGTCATATCCAGGCTTTCATCTCTCACTCCACCTTCCTCCCTCGACAAGATTCCTCCCTAATCACACACACACACAACACACACATACATACATACACAGAGTGACCGAGAGACAGAGAGAGAGAGATGGAGAGAGAGAGAGAGAGAGAGAGAGAGAGAGAGATGGATTTCATCAAGTGTAAACGCCAGCTAAAGGAAATAAATAAAAAATCTGTCACGTGATCAGCCGAGTGTGACCAAATGAAATCGATTGTTTCGTTTTAATGTCTATTAACAGCTGCATAGATACATAGATCTATTCATCTAAGACTGGCAGAATAGATTTAGTTCTAATGTCTATTAACAGCTGCATAGATACATTGATCTATTGAACTAAGACTGACATAATAGATGTCGTTCTAATGAATTCTATTTTTTTTTGTTTGCTTATTTCAATTTAAGTTTTTGTTTTGTTATTTTATTTGTCACAGAACAATGTCACAATATTGATCGTCACGCCACATAAGCAGAGAGATCACAAAATGGACAGAAATCAAATATAATCTGTTTAAAGATAAGCCGCATATTTCTTGTTTATTTTTCCTCAATCAACAATAAGCAATAGAACAGAACAACTCATTTAAGTGTTAGGGTGGAACATAGGCGCCCGTAATTGTTGATTTCTAATTGTATTATCTGTTGATGGGGGGGGGGCCAGATGTCACACACTGGTCACATCACTTACGGGCCTCCTACACAGGGCCACCAAGAGGAAATCTGGGTCCCAGTGTAACCAAGACGTGCCCCCCAATAGACTATAGAGTAAATACAAATTAATAGAATTCGGATGGGGTGATCGAGTGGTGTAAAGCCAGTAATGATTTATTTCTAAGTTTATTATTTGTCGTTGTGGTCAATAAAGTGTCACTGTCGAGTCGGGCTAGGCCCGATTAAGGCCTAGGCACTATATGCACCGTGCCTAGGGCCTACAAACAAAAAAAGGGCCTACAAGTGTGAAAAATTATTTTTTTTTAATTAACTATTATATAAAGGGGCTTCCTCGTCTCAATTTAGGACCCACGAATCTATAGGGCCTATGGCAGGACCTACGAATCTATAGGGCCTAGGGCCTACATAATCCTTAATCGGGCCCTGGAGTCGGGATTGGATCTCTCGTTGTGTCCCATTGACATAAGCAACACTTCAGACAGTTCTGAATCCCTTTTCTGTATTCATACCCTATTCGCGAAATTATTACATATGTATTCTATGTGGCTAATAATTCCCAATGGTATGATATCATTATATGATGATATAGGCGGATAGATTAAATATCAGTCTATGATAATATTTAAGGATATAATAAATATCATTATATGATGATATAGGCGGATAGATTAAATATCAGTCTATGATAATATTTAAGGATAGAATAAATATCATTATAATATAGCAGGATAGATTAAACTCAACAAGATACGTACAAATCGAACAAGCCACAAAACACTATGTACATTGTACAGTACTGAACAAAACAAACCTTCATTACGGGTGGGGAAATAAGGGAGAGGGAGGGGGGATAGTGGGGGGGTATCAGGTGAACCAGATGTTGTGGTCACTCGACCAGATCGCTTTGAACTAATCAAATGAGTGTTGATTATTCACCGTGTCAATAGATATGTACACAAGTTTTGATGTTTGCTATCCATATACATTTATGCGTGTGTTGAATTTTTTTATATTTTTATAGGGCACATTTTTTTTTTACTTAGCGCAATGTATTCATCGTTCTCAAACAACAAGGAGTTGGTTGATAATATTTTGATGGTAGATAATAATATGATGTTGGAAACTCGGTGTAATTGGCTATATCGGTCTTATCAACTGTATTATCCAGCATTTTTTTTTTTAAAACCAACAATTCGACCCATCTTCGAAATACCCTAGTGTGAACTTGTAGTGATCTCTCATGCCACTTTGAACGGGCTGATAGTTCAAGAATTATTTTTTTGCTTTGGTTTTTTAACAAATGTCATGTCTTACCCCAACCCCACTTCCCCCTCCTTCCCAAATGGTTGATAATTGATTGCAGTGCAGTTACCTACATAAGCAATCTACCTATTCTTACTCAGACATGACACTACCTATGTCGCCAATAGATGATCGCAGTCAAGTCAGTTACCTACATAAGCAATCTACCTATTCTTACTCAGACATGACACTACCTATGTCGCCAATAGATGATCGCAGTCAAGTCAGTTACCTACATTAGCAATCTACCTATTCTTACTCAGACATGACACTACCTATGTCGCCAATAGATAATCGCAGTCAAGTCAGTTACCTACATAAGCAATCTACCTATTCTTACTCAGATATGACACTACCTATGTCGCCAATAGATGATCGCAGTCAAGTCAGTTACCTACATAAGCAATCTACCTATTCTTACTCAGATATGACACTACCTATGTCGCCAATAGATGATCGCAGTCAAGTCAGTTACCTACATAACCAATCTACCTATTCTTACTCAGATATGACACTACCTATGTCGCCAATAGATGATCCCAGTCAAGTCAGTCATAACCAACCTACCTACCCTTATGACCCGTTAAGTAAGCCAACAGTTTTCAGGACTTTCTCAATGTATTAATGTTGTGATAGAGGGCAAACATTGACAGTTATATATATATATATATATATATATATATATATATATATAGGGTCTTATATTATAATAGTACAAGTTAAAAAAAAAGCCCATATGTTTTTTTTTTTGCATAATGCACCTATGATATTTATAGCATCAGTGTCAGCTGACTTTTACAATGGCCAAACAACTCCCTATCTAATTGCGATAGTTCTACACTTTACACTTGCTAATTGACCTATAAGGACTTACTTGTGATGGGGGCCTCCAGGGCCATAGTCTCACTCCTGGAGGGCGAAATGATGACGGCTGATTGGAAGCAGATCTAATTGACCGTAGTCCGAATAAATAAATATATTCCAAACAGTCCACGTCTCTCTTTATTTTCGGTATATAATCCGTGTAAGGGACGACTCGCCTGGATAAGTAGAATAGATTTTCGAATATTGCAGGAATGAAAACCTAAATTATTCCTGGGGGTCACTCTATATGTTGTGTAAATAGAACAGAGAAATAACAACGGACTGTTTCCTTTGTTTAAAACATGAAACTGCTTTTACGAGAGACACAGGGGGAAATAACAAGTTTGTCTCTTCACAGAATTCACTTACACCAACATGGAAGAATAGAATACAGAAGAACACTGGGGGGGGAAATGAACAAAAATCCAACTCTGTTATAACTCTACGAGACGTGCTGGACCAAAACTATAAGAAACTGAACCGTCCTCTTTCAAACTCTTTCTATCGTATTTCTTCTCAACAGGAGAGGGGGAGGGTGGAAGTTGGAGGAAAGGGGGAGGGGAGCGAACACAGCACGGCGATGAAAGGGGGGGGGGAGAGACAACAATCGAAAATTGTGGAAAAAAAAACGATCCGCATTGGCTGCCTGGATGGAACGGGCCGGCACGTGGCCAAATCAATAACATGGTGTGGGCGGGGCTTAGCCCGTCCTGGCTCTTCCCACCAGCAGCGGTACGCGAGCTGTCATTCGTCGCTTGCCAGACAGCTTTTTTCGTTCCTATGTAACATCCTTTAGCGAAAATGTCGGTGGCTACAAGTAGCCAGCCGTTGTTGGTCTTTTCCTGTGTTATGTTACCGCTGGAAAAGGGGGAGTGTGGGGGTGGCAAGGGGTGACTCCATCACCAAGAGTACAAATGGGTAACACTGTTATGTGGAGATAGATACAGAATACCACGGACCGTACCACCATTGTAGACGGCGGATGAGAAATATGAATTTACCACAGGGTGAAAAAAGAAAAAAGATAAAAACTAGCGCTCTCTCTCTCTCTCTCTCTCTCTCTCTCTCTCTCTCTCACACACACACACACACACACACACACACACACTTTCCCTCTCCCCATCTCTCCCTCTCTCCATCTCTCTCTCTACTTTCTCTCAGTTCTCTTTCCGGAAAAAAACCCATTTCTTTCTATTCCTCACTCTTTTTATTTATTTTTTTTGATTGTGGAAATCCCTGCCCGGCCGAAACAAATGAAATTAGCTGCAACTTACAAAATAGATTTCATCCCGCGGAGCTGCACACATTGATTTGATTTTAAACACGGTCTCTCGTGATTCTGTTACATCTTTCGTGGTGGTGTAGCTGAGTGATGCTACTACACTCAATGGAACAGGCCTGCCCGCTAAAAGTCTTTGGAAACATGCTCCGTCTTT
>JAGDYQ010000002.1:295996-309136 GCA_021962125.1 Bulinus truncatus | reverse complement strand
GAAATATGAAAAAAATGACTCACTGTGGAATCCTTTCTTTCATATTTCAATTCCACAAATAAATTGAAACTGGTACATTTTTTTAATACATGCGCCATCTTGAATACATCTGTTTTTTTTTCTCTCATTTCAGTGATTAATAAATGTTTTAATAAATAATAGCATATCTTTTCAATTTTTTGCCGCTTCTCTTAAATTATGATAATTGAATTTCTTTCCAGTAAATTGTATTAAATATTGACTGTTGTAAAAATGTGTCCATCAGTTTGCCTATACAATTTTAATGCACCCTCCTTGCCTCTCAACGTTTTGTCCTGTAAACTAGGTGATTGCTGTTCATGTTGTGACCCAGTGCAGATGATAAATGTATTACTTTTTGGTTGTTTGAACAAATACACACAGGCATGCAAATACACACACACAGGCATGCAAATACACAATGTTCACCACATACACTCATACACATCATGCACACACACATATGCATGCAAATACACAATCCTCACCACATACATATACATTCATGCACACACACATACATACACATCATGCACACACACATATGCATGCAAATACACAATCCTCTCCACATACATATACATTCATGCACACACACACGCATGCAAATACACAATCCTCACCACATACATATACATTCATGCACACACACATACATACACATCATGCACACACACATATGCATGCAAATACACAATCCTCTCCACATACATATACATTCATGCACACACACACACACACATGCATGCAAATACACAATCCTCACCACATACATATACATTCATGCACACACACATACATACACATTCATGCACACACACACACGCATACAAATACACAATCCTCACCACATACATATACATTTATGCACACACACACACACAGAGACATACACATTCATGCACACACACACACATACACATTCATGCACACACACACACACGCATACAAATACACAATCCTCGCCACATACATATACATTTATGCACACACACACACACACACACAGAGACATACACATTCATGCAGACACACACACATACACATTCATGCACACACACACACATTCATGCACACACACACACACATGCATACAAATACACAATCCTGGCCACATACATGTACATTCATGCACACACACACACATACATACACATTCATGCAGACACACACACATACACATTCATGCACACACACACACACACACATGCATACAAATACACAATCCTCGCCACATACATGTACATTCATGCACACACACACACACACACATACATACACATTCATGCAGACACACACACATACACATTCATGCACGCACACACACACACATGCATACAAATACACAATCCTCGCCACATACATGTACATTCATGCACACACACACACACACATACATACACATTCATGCAGACACACACACACACATACATACACATTCATGCAGACACACACACATACACATTCATGCACACACACACACACATGCATACAAATACACAATCCTCGCCACATACATGTACATTCATGCATACATTCATACCTATGAAATGTATTTAAATCCAGCATCAAGCTGGTGTTTGATTGGGGCCACATAGTCACTTGGGTTTGATATGTTACTGGAGTAACTAGACCAGGGGTGGGCAAACGTTTCAAGTTGAGGGCTACAGTGGGCTCAGAAATTTGACCCGGCGGCCCGGATGAAGAGTAGATGGATGGAGTGTTACCATGAACTAATAAATTGAATGTAAACGTCATAACATAAAAAAAAAAAACTTTTGCTGGGCTTCATTCTGAAAAGAGCGGTGGTCCGCGGACCGAATTAAATGGCCTGGTGGGCCAGGTTTGGCCAGCGGGCCGTGGTTTACCCATGGCTGAACTAGACCAATGTTTGTTCACAGCTCACGACACCAGACCAGCTTGTGCTTCCACTGGGCTGTAGTACTCTTGACTCATCAGGAGGTGGTGGCCATTAGATGCCAATGCAGTGCCTCCCTGTTGCTCTTGACAGGTTGTTCCGTACGGGGATGGCACCTCACCATTACATATGCAACGTTTCCTGGAGTTATCAGCCCTTCAAACCCTGGGCACATATTTCTAATGCACTTCTGTCAGTTTATGCCAGTGATGGGGGTGGGGGGTGGGGGCAAAGCAATTTTTTTTTCTAATCGAGGGCCACGATGGGTTCAGTGACAGAAGAGCTGGTCCTAGAGCAGCAGAGGGTTGGGGTGTTTACATAAATTTAAATTAGTTTAATGTAAACGTCACATCATGAAAAGTTTTAATCGCGGGGACCAAACGGGCCGTATTTCGTCCAGGACTGTACTTTGTTCTGGAGGTGCTCGTACAAATACTATGGCAGGGATTGTAATATTCATCATAAGTTCATCCCGTCGACTGTTTTTCATTTCATTTGAGTGATCTATATACCAGTAAATATAATCTCTGAGTGTTGTTCATCTTTTTGCTTGTGTGGTTATTCTTCGCTCACACACGCCACATTCCAACCTGTTGTCTCTGTGTTTACTTTCTCTACTCGCCCATCTCACTCATCCATCATTTACGTACGCCCCGTGACCAAGTCATGGCGATCGTCAAGGAACCACTGCCCCATGGCAGGTGTGAGTTTACTCCCTCGGGGGTGCAAGACCCGGGGAGGTGTTCCGTGCCGATAGGGTCGTTGGGCGCGAGTAATTAGCATTTCCTTATCAGTTAGGACGCGCTGAACCCACAGCTCCACCGGGTCAATCTCTGGTGTCCATATCTCGCTAGCGTTGGACGTAAGATACTGACCAGGGCTAGAAAAGGTGTAATAAATATTTATTGTCCAGAGGTGATGGATGGTCGATGTGAAGAATATGTTATGTCCAGTCTGTCCATCAGCGTGCATTATGTAACTACGCGGGGATGGGGGGGGGAATGGACACTGACTGTAGAAACCAGTTCGTGGTCCAGCGGCCGTGACGTATCGTATGGCCAGCTCAGTACAGCAAATGACCATCTCAGTACAGCAAATGTTATTTTAACACGTATTTTAACGTGACTTTGTGGTGCATGACACTAGACTTGGGCTTTATCAAGGAATGCTACCCCCTACATGAGAAAATACATATCTCACATGTTACTGTGATACTTTTCCAAGATTGTACTTACAGCATTGCTGTGAATGCATGTTGAGTGTTTGCGCCGTTAACAACGTTCTCCTGCTGCGACGATGTTTACAAGCGGATATTGTATTAAATATCCCCCCCCCCCCCACACACATTCTTTGTACTCAGTATACGATTAACGAATTTGAAAAATGTAACGCAGCCCCCCCCCCCCCCTCCTTTTCACTCTCTTGTCTTTTTAATCTTACGATATTGACTCATTAAAAAGAACCAAAGTTTTTGTTTAATGAAGAGAAAATCAGGACAGCGGCTTTACGTAACATTTTTTGTTGAAACTACACTCTTCTTGATCGATTTTTTAAATGTCAACAATTTTTGATGAACCTGTGTTTTAGTACTCTCCAATGATTTACCAAAGTATTTTACTAACTGATTATTACCATTACTGTTTAGGTTTGAAGTCGTGTCCGAGTCATGGTTATGGGTTATGTTTGTGCGTACGTGTACAAACTCCTGCCGTATTTATGTTTGTATGTGTGTTTGTGTGTACGTGGCAATGCTGCTGTGCTCCCAGTACTCATGGTTTGATTTGTTTGTCCATGCCACCCCACCACCACCACCACCACCACCGTTCTCCCCTTTATGCGGAACACCGACCCTTGTTATCTCTCAACGTTGTGTCCATAAACCCCCCACGCTGCGCCCCTTCTCCTCCTTGTGTGTTGGTTGGACTCACCGGGCGCTTGACCACTGCCCACTGATGGCAGTGGCTTGACCCTTGAACCTGTCACGGTGTGCTGGAGTGTAACATGCGAATTATTGTTTTCTCTGCTAGTTAGCAGATCGAGCTGTTGGCCAGCTACTCCAACAATTGTGGCGAGGGTGGCTGGTGTCAAATACTTAATCAATGACCATTCATATATATTTAACATTACTGTGTATCATATTGTTCTCATGCCTGTCATGGAAATGGCAGTGATATAGCATCTGGTAAATTGATCCAGGGCTCAAGAAAGCTCACAAAAAATTCTAGCATAAATAATAGTAACACCATATTAGCTTTTGACTTTTATGTTTATCTAAGTAGTGCATTGTAATTTGGAATGGATGCATTTTTAATTTTCAATAAAACACACACACACACACTCACTGTGAATGCCTATACGTTCTTTGTACTGGTAACCATGTTTGTTCTTGGCAGTCTCTGGTCAATATTTATGTGGCCGGGGGGGGGGGGACGACGACTGATCATATACCTTATGGGGCGGGCTATTTGGTCAGTATTTGTTGTAATATGATCGGTTCTCTCACTGTGTGAGACGGGTAGGGGAGATCTATACAATTTATCTTAATATCAGAATACTGCTAAGGACATGTCATTCATGTATGGCTTAATGGTAACTATATGATAAAAATGTCACCCGATTTCTCTTATGTGGTACAATATGTAGCGTATACCTGAAAAAAATTATAACTTATTAATTCGACACAAAGGAGTCATTTTTAAAGTTGAGCTATTTGTTATTACAATGAAATGCATCATGCTAATGTATTGCAGTGTACAGCTGGTTTGTTGAATGATGATTACTTTATTTTTGTGTGTGTGTGAGGGGGGGAAAAGTGGGAGTGGTCTGTGACCAGCCTCATTCTGGTAATCAAAATGGCCAAAACTTGATAAAGGGAAATATCAGAAGAAATAAATGTGGCTTTTTTTTTACTATTCTGAATATATATAGTCTTTCAGTGTTTCATTGACTTATGGCAGTCAGAATCTAAATATGAATAAGTGTTAACAACACGGAAGGCTACTGACACACCCGATAATTGATCTTATCTTCACAGTTCGGGGACTTTCTTTTCTCCGTTCATTCTTAGTGATAATATTATTGTTTACAAAAGGCCAGGAACTAGTCATTGTTTTACTTTTCTTTCTCCGTTGAACAAGAAAGGGGTGGGGGGAGGGGGGTCACTATTGGTCCAACGCTAAATGCTCTGAAAAATGACGAATACCTTTGTTATATCTGTTTGGTGTGTCGTGAGTTCTTTGCAGATGTCAATTTTTTTTAATTTTACTCAATACTTTACACATTAATTTGTCTTATGCTACTTTGTTCCCCACACACGTGATCAACTGATTGCATACTATCATATCTATTTGAATATTATCAAACACATCCCCTTTAATAAGCTTGTTAATACCAGCTAACAACGTAGTGTGATTGACTTGAGAGAAAAAGTTAAGTTCCCATAAGGGCTCGTCTGGGCAGGTGAAATGTAGAATTCATCTGTTTCAGTAGCCACGGCAGATAGAGGGATTGTTTGTCTATTACAACGTCCAGCAGTCTTTACTTACCCCCCACCACCCCCCCCCCCCCAACATATGGCAGGTTCCCATTTAAGCTGTAAATAATAAAATCGCCTTCAGTACACTGTTTATGTCAAAATATTCAATGTATCGCCTTCAGTACACTGTTTATGTCAAAATATTCAATGTATCGCCTTCAGTACACTGTTTATGTCAAAATATTCAATGTATCGCCTTCAGTACACTGTTTATGTCAAAATATTCAATGTATCGCCTTCAGTACACTGTTTATGTCAAAATATTCAATGTATCGCCTTCAGTACACTGTTTATGTCAAAATATTCAATGTATCGCCTTCAGTACACTGTTTATGTCAAAATATTCAATGTATCGCCTTCAGTACACTGTTTATGTCAAAATATTCAATGTATCGCCTTCAGTACACTGTTTATGTCAAAATATTCAATGTATCGCCTTCAGTACACTGTTTATGTCAAAATATTCAATGTATCGCCTTCAGTACACTGTTTATGTGAAAATATTCAATGTATCGCCTTCAGTACACTGTTTATGTGAAAATATTCAATGTATCGCCTTCAGTACACTGTTTATGTGAAAATATTCAATGTATCGCCTTCAGTACACCGTTTATGTGAAAATATTCAATGTATCGCCTTCAGTACACTGTTTATGTGAAAATATTCAATGTATTGCCTTCAGTACACTGTTTATGTGAATATGTTCAATGTATCGCCTTCAGTACACTGTTTATGTGAAAATATTCAATGTATCGCCTCCATTACACTGTTTATGTCAAAATATTCAATGTATTGCCTTCAGTACACTGATTATGTGAAAATATTCACTGTATCGCTGTCAGTACACTGTTTATGTGAAAATATTCAATGTTTCGCTGTCGGTACACTGTTTATGTGAAAATATTCAATTTATCGCTGTCGGTACACTGTTTATGTCAAAATATTCAATGTATTGCCTTATGACAGTCTACATAGCTAGCTCTTCATGTAGAACATTTGGTCCTTTCTCATTACACGCCATGAACATAAAATAAGTGTACTAATGCATTATATTTCTGTCAAGGTGTCCGTTCCGTTAATTTCATCGGTCCCTATTCAGCAAACACTCACTGGTCATTCTAGTTACAACAATTGGATAACAAGTTTCATTTAATATCTTTATACATATATACACATATACACTTTCAACCAATATGATTTTTTTTTTGCTAATGTCTCATAATTTAGAATCAATGAAAATCATTACTGAAAACAAAATTGTTCAACCACAGATTTAGTTTACTTTTAAAAAATTTTTTTTAAAAATACATGTATACAAGGAACAATGAAAAAAATGTGTAAAAATACATGTATACAAGAAACAATGAAAAAAAAGTGTAAAAATACATGTATACAAGGAACGATGAACTGAACACCTGGTGGCTAATGTGTGAAATACCTTGTCAATAGTTTCTTTAAGCTGGTAGTGTATACAGATAAAGCGTAATCACAATTTATCGAGCCAAATCTGTAGCTTTTGTTATGTGGTATTTTGAAACAAATCCTCAATACCAATGAGTGCCGCGATAACAAAACATGATTGAAATAACTGAGATCATTTAGTTTGTACTATGCAAGTATTAAAAAGAAAACTAAACAGCTAATAGAAACCTATAGAAGTTTTTGTTGACTTTGAATTGATAGGAATTAATGTCTATTTATGTAAACTTAAGTTTGAATTTAGAATTTGATTGGATTAATTAAAAAAAAAAATTAAATCAATATCACATAATAAATGATTGCAAAATAATTATATTTACTTATAAAGAGAATAACAATGTCTATATCAGATGGACTCTTAGCTTAAATATTTTTCGTTCTAATTGTCTAATATATATGACAATTCAGTGTTATGAGTATTTCGTTGTGTAATTTTGTACTTGATCTCATATTTAATAAACATTTACACCCCCCACCCTCCAATTCACAGTATTTCATTCCATCACTGCTGTGTATTCCGCTGTATTTCATTCCATCACTGCTGTGTATTCCGCTGTATTTCATTCCATCACTGCTGTGTATTCCGCTGTATTTCATTCCATCACTGCTGTGTATTCCGCTGTATTTCATTCCATCACTGCTGTGTATTCCGCTGTATTTCGTTCCATCACTGCTGTGTATTCCGCTGTATTTCGTTTCATCACTTCTGTGTATTCCGCTGTATTTCGTTCCATCACTGCTGTGTATTCCGCTGTATTTCGTTCCATCACTGCTGTGTATTCCGCTGTATTTCGTTCCATCACTGCTGTGTATTCCGCTGTATTTCATTCCATCACTGCTGTGTATTCCGCTGTATTTCATTCTGTTTCATCCAGCATCCCATACAGGGCGGGGGCAGCGTACGGTCCAGTAAAAACCTAATTACATTGAGGGCGGGATACCATGGTGTTATTGTTCAGCGTTATCATCACCACAATTATTTATACCTTAATCGTCGGTGCCGGTGATATTTGATGTGCAAGGGGGATGTGAAATCTAACACTGGGACTCCAGACAAAACAGGTCATCAGACTTTCTGTGTGTCTGGAACCAGATCGTCGCTAAGTGCACGTCATAAATACAGAATTCTCCCAGAGAAGTTTTCACAAGTGAAAGTACAAACGCTGTTTGATGTCCCTCTTCCCCCAGACTTTATTGTTGATTTTCGTAAATTGTTTTATTTTTTTTTAAAAGAAATGATGGAAGAAGGCTATTTACGTGTTCACATTCCGCTTGCTCGCTCTCGTCTTCATTCCAGACTCTTTTGTTATTATTACTCACTGTGGTGAACTTTATATAACATCAGATGATAATTGCTGATATTAATGATTGAACGAATAATTATGTACATAGTTTTACGCCATTAATGACTTTAACAAGTTGTAAAGGGTTGCATTTATTTCTTTTAATTTCAATAACTATTTGTATGGCAGTAAGATTTAGTACATTTTAGTTCAAGCGTATTTTTTTTGAAAAGTTTTCTTGTGGACTTTTTAATTCAATGTTCTTAATGAATTTAACTTGAGGCGATTCATGCAGTCAAATGTGTATATACATCTTTGTCAGCCAAATGCGAGTGTTTTTTTTTAAAAACTATTTACAAAAAGCTTTTAATCAATCATAAAATAACCAAATATGATCTAGTTTATAAACTTATAGACTGTAGAAAACACATTCTGTTCTGATTATTATTATTATTGCAACGCCGCAAAATAAACATCATGAATAATGTGTTTTGTTGTGTTCAAAATATTTCACTTTAAATATAATTGTATCACTGAAGTATCTATCTCCTTTTATTGAAACATATACAGAGTGTTCTCAAACTGTTGTGATTCGCTGCTACCCATTGTTCGATTTTTCACAACCCACCACCAAAAGTTAGGAAGACAAAAAAAAAAGATGGACAAAAGAAAGCAACGTTAAATTTATTTCTTGTCATTGAAGAATTTATGAAACCTTTTTTGCTACCCAAAGCTTTGAGATCCACTATATTAATATATATATACTAGCTGTACCCTGCAAAACATTTGCATAGAGTTATATCCCCTTAGGCTTGATCGGCAGGCTAGGTTATTTTTTTGGTTTCGGGCAGATCCGATTTTTTCATGATTATATTTTAAACTGGAATACTGTTGTATTAATTCTTTACTTTCGATTTAACGCAGCGCCCAAATCGCTATTATTATATTATATTGTATGTATACCGTACATATATATCTTACATATACATATATTACATATACAGTGGATTCCGCTTAATTGGGACACCGCTTAATTGGGACAGCCGCTTATTTGGGACTAATCTCAAAGGAACCAAACCAAGAAGCCAATAGTAAATTTGTATGTTTTTAATTGGGACAGCCGCTTAATTGGGATGAAAAGCCTCGGTCCCGATGTGTCCCAATTAAGCGGAATCGACTGTATATCTTACACACACATATATACATATCTTAAATATATATATCTTACATATATATATATATATATATATATATATATATATATATATATATATATATATCTTACGGGCGGGGAGGTTTCTTTTTTCTTCTCTGGCTGCCAAGTTTCGACATGGGGGTTAAATGTTGTTTTCTTACAATTTAATCTTTTATTGCTGGGGTAAAAAAGTCCAAAGTTTTCTGTTAAGTGTTGAGTAAATAATCAGATAGCCGTTGGACTTTTGTACTCTATAAGAGCAGACGTCAAGTTGTGGGACTGAAGGAGCTGACATGTCAATATCCGGAAACTTTGTTGTTGCAACTGTTGGTAGCCCCTCTCTCACCGGACCTGACTTTATTTACCCGGGCTTACGTCACGGGTTCATCCGAAGAATACCGGGCGTCAATGTAAATACAACAGTGTTGACATCCATTGTAGGCCACCTACAAAGGGGAAATAAACAAAACTTCTCGACCTTATTATATCCACTTGGTTTGATAGAATTCATCCTAGAGGCAGGCAGTTTTAGTATTATTCTAAAGTTTTTTTTTTTTTGTAAAAAAGAAGTGTTAACATCTGAGGCGTGAAAAAGTTATCACTGTGGACTCCCGAGAAATTTGGAGCTGATAATTGGTGGCAACGGTGGTTGCTTGATGCTTGTTTGGTGGCAACAGTGGTTGCTTGATGCTTGTTTGGTGGCAACAGTGGCTGCTTGATGCTTGTTTGGTGGCAACAGTGGCTGCTTGATGCTTGTTTGGTGGCAACAGTGGTTGCTTGATGCTTGTTTGGTGGCAACAATGGTTGCTTGATACTTGTTTGGTGGCAACAGTGGTTGCTTGATGCTTGTTTGGTGCAACAGTGGTTGCTTGATGCTTGTTTGGTGGCAACAGTGGTTGCTTGATGCTTGTTAGGTGGCAACAGTGGTTGCTTGATGCTTGTTTGGTGGCAACAGTGGTTGCTTGATGCTTGTTTGGTGGCAACAGTGGTTGCTTGATGCTTGTTTGGTGGCTAAAAGAACATTTTTTTTAAAAAGAAAAAACCTGTATTACTTTTGAAAATATCCGTATGGCTATTTGTGGATGTCAGTTTTTGTTCACATCTCACTGTCATCTCCAGTTTTTGTTGACTTTCTCACTCTCTTGTCCGCATACTTCATCCATTGATATTTTACATGATATGTCACCAAATCATTCTATAGGGTTAATTAATTCATTATTTCAAATTCATCTACGGATCCATTCCAGTATAAATTGCATTAATTTTTTTTTGTCTTTTTAGGAACCACCAGGTATTTTTACAACAACTTAAAAACCACTTTGGATATGCTTTTGTGTTTTAGAACACTCACACATGTATCGTTCTCTCATATACCCACTGATAAACCCGCACATCTCTCACTCACTCACACACACTCACACACACACACTCGTGATATACAATGGCCTGCTACCCTTGTATTGACTAATGAATCACACATCCCAGGTGTGTGCACAACACACAATAGTCTTTCCCGTACATCCCATAATTCAGACACACTGACTGAATTCACGGATTATCGTCTCACAGTCTGCCTTTTAATACCTCCATCTATTCTCCGTGTCGTCTTGTTAGTGTATTATTAGGACTCTTTTTTTTTACTTAGGGTAACGTGGATAAGGAATCCTCCCTCGGTCACTGTCCGGCTCGATAAGAAGTCTGAAGTGGCTACCGCATATTTTAATGTCAACCATTCGGACCTTCTGGACAAGACAGTCCGCTGACGTCACATGTGGTCATTTTTTGATTTTTTTTTTTTAATGGCGTGGAATTACGTCTCTCGGCTGAGAGGGTCTACCCCCCCCCCCATGGCGATCAGCTGGGACCCAAAACTTTGTAAGTGGGGTGCCGTCACCACTGCCATCGATATTAATCTAAATGTGGTGGGGGGGGGGGGAAGGGCTTGGTTGAGGATAAATGGGAAAGTATTGTCTCTGACCAATGGGGACATATCGTTTCTAAAACCCAGTATAACCGGTATATGGCTCACCGGAAGGCAAGTGAGCAAACTGCGCGCCACTGTACTCGTCTATTGTGTGTTGGGTGTGTGTGGGTGGGGGGGGGCGACTAAATGGTCAGCTATGAAATAAAATAGTCTCAATATTTCGTGCTGTGCAGCGTTATCTTTTTTTTTTTTAAATTGGAGCCCAGTGTGGTCTTCACTGTCCAGTTCGTCTCTGTCGTCAGTTGATCAGACGTAATTGTTAAACATTGTACGACGAGTTCGTTTCGCGGATGTTGGCGGGGGGGCGGGATAGAGGGTTTGAATTGTGGACAATGGTCAGTTATGAAATTAAATTGTTCATATATTCTATGCTGTGGGT
The DNA here is from genome assembly GCA_021962125.1 of Bulinus truncatus. NCBI lineage: Eukaryota > Metazoa > Mollusca > Gastropoda > Planorbidae > Bulinus > Bulinus truncatus. The sequence goes on along the minus strand of JAGDYQ010000002.1, from coordinate 297,345 downwards.
CATTATGGAGCCAAGCCGTCTCCAGGGTCCAGTCGTTGCTTGGTTAGACGTAATTGTTTTGATTCATCGTTGTACGACTGGTCATCATACTCTATCCCCTTCACCCCCACCCCCCCCCCACCCTTGTCCCTCCGAGATGTGATTGTTGACGTGTCACCCTGCAATTATTGAACTGGCTAACTACAGTTTAAACTTTCCCATGGCTGCCAACATTATTGTGGCCGCGGTTATCTGATGCGTGATAGACAGATAGGACTTCACTGCTACTAAATTGCGTTGAGTAACTTTATTGGTGTGGTTGATGCACAGGAAGTAATTTTATTGGTGTGTTTGATGCACACGAAGTAACATTTCGTATAACATGTTACCTTTTGCTTTAAGAAGATCTTTTAGCAGACAGAATCAGCAATATTCTTTTCCTTACTTAAAATCTCATGCTCCCTCCCCCATTCTATCTATCTATCTATCTATCTATCTATCTATCTATCTATCTATCTATCTATCTATCTATCTATCTATCTATCTATCTATCTATCTATCTATCTATCTATCTATCTATCTATCTATCTATCTATCTATCTGTCTGTCTGTCTGTCTGTCTGTCTGTCTGTCTGTCTGTCTGTCTGTCTGTCTGTCTGTCTGTCTGTCTGTCTGTCTGTCTGTCTGTCTGTCTGTCTGTCTGTCAGATACTGTCTGTCACCTTGTCTGTCTGTCTGTCTGTCTGTCTGTCTGTCTGTCTGTCTGTCTGTCTGTCTGTCTGTCTGTCTGTCTGTCCCTGTCTGTCTGTCTGTCTATCTGTCTGTCTGTCTGTCTATGCTGCCTTGTCATATGTCCATCCATCACCTTTATGTATTTATATCTGTTAGTCTATCCATCTTTATAAATCTATGTCTTTTTATTTGTATATATATAATTTCTTCTCATCAAACTTATTCAGCTAAATTCCATTCAAATATTTGTATTCATCCTGAGAATTCAAACAGTACACGTGTGATATTACATTCAAAATCTTAATTCTTTCTCTTAACCATTTATTTTAACCGATGTTTCTGCATGTTCACTGTATTGTGAGGAAGGTAATGTTCTCATCATTGCAATTTGCCAATTTTTTTTTTAAAACTGCGCATGATTCAAAGTTGTATGTCTTAATGTTCTTTGTCGACCTTTTCCTTTTATTGGTACGCGAGAAGTAAAATGTGGTATGACAACCATGTCAAATGACCTCAGCGTTTACCTACAGATTTTATAAATAGAACTGTTTAACTGCAAAAAGCAAAAGTGTCGGCAGACCCTAAATATATCCCATTTGTCCTAAATATATTTATCCGAGCTGATGATATCCTCTATTT
>JAGDYQ010000002.1:177481-295496 GCA_021962125.1 Bulinus truncatus | reverse complement strand
TCTTTCTAACCCAAACACCTTTTTCTAACTGAATGATTTCCCTATCTCTAAATGATTTTTTATCCCGGTTGATTAATTTTGATAATGACACGTCATTATGCTGTTCAGTAAAAAAGTTCTCTCCATCTATGGTGACCCTGTCAGACATCTCACCCACAGGAATGTCCGCCGTTGCTTTGTGTCAGTCATGTGTGGATTAGGAAAGTTGACTACATTCTCTTCCCTTTGTATAATTTTTTACTTCCTGAGTATTAATTAAGCAGTTATCTGTACTACTAATTGATGACTGATTATGGAGTTTTTTCCTCCTTAGCCTGAGCCCTTGTCACAGCATTACAGTTTCTAGTAGGATCATTAAGTTTTTCCATTTATCCAATTCCATGGGATCACACTCTATTACGCCCTCAATATTGCCCACTAAAACGTCGTAAGTTGGTTTCTCGATGACTATTATGCTTCAACTAGCCCTGTGTAAAATGGACTTCTAAGATTAATAGTGGCTATGGGTAACTAATGTACCGACCCATCAGATGACGCCACATAGACCCATTCTTCCCGTGAATTCACTATCTTTCACCAATGATCTACGGACACACACGCACGTTGCCCCAGTGTCACGTAGCACCTTCTCAGGTACATCACCCACGAACCCAGGGTAAAAATGTAGACCCTTACCTCCCCCTGAACTAGCATTGCCTGTTGTACCCTATCTCTTTGTCTCTGTCTGGTCTTGTCCATGGTTCTGGTCTGTTGTTCTTTTCTCCCCTGACTATTTCCCCAGGACCAAGTGCAGTTCCTAGCATAGTGCCCCCTCCCGTTACACAGATAACATAAGCTATCACTACCACCCTTTTACCTTTGCAGTCTCGCGATCTATGTCCGGCTCTCCCACATGAGAAACTTATAATTTGTCCCCGTCATATCAGTCACTTTGGATATTACTATTCCTCAGGACTTAAGCTACAGCCACGGTTTGGATATGGTAAAGCTTTTGCATAGCTTACAGCACATCCTGGTTATGGATTGGTTCTAACTTAGATATGGGTTTTCTGGATGTGCAGACCTATATTTTCTCAATAAATCAGTGACATCTTCTAAAGTTTTTGGCCCTTTTTCTTTCAAGAATGCCACTAAATCTTTATGGCACACGCAATTAATTGCCCTATCTACTAAAATCAGTTCTCTTAAATCATGATAATCTTGTTTCGCCTACAGACAGAGCCACCCCATCTATCAAAAAACAAACTAAGGTTGGTGATAAATAAATTGGGGTCTTCCTCTCGTGATGGGCGAATATTATTAAAGGTTTTCCCTGTAACCATCACATGTGTTACCATAAATCTTCATCAATGATTCTTTCACATCATAATTTTTTATTTCATTTTCATTTAGTTTCAAACATACATCCAGGGCTTTGCCTCTTATAAATCCTAAAATTGACATGGCCCATGTATTCCTCGGCATGCCCGCACTAGTAGCTAGCATTTCAAACCTAGACAAGTATGTGTCCATTACTGTCAACGCCCTCTGTAAAACAAGGTAATTTAAGTGATGTGGTCACTCTATCACCCGCTCCGTTAACTCCAGAGGTTGGCTGACTGTCTATTGTTCTCAGACTCTAAGCGCGCCCTTTCGTTCGCGATTTCTTCCTTTCTCGTTTCCCGTTCTGCGGCTCTTTCTTCCCTCTCTCTGTTCCTTTTCCTTTCTTTCTTCCCTCTCTCTCTGTTTTCTTCCCTCTCTCTCTGTTTTTCTTCCATCTCTTTCTTTTCCTTTTCCTTTCTTTCTTCCCTCTCTCTCTGTTCCTTTTCCTTCACCTCACACTCCCTCACAGAAACCCAGGTCCGTAACTCCTGGCCTGTAAGGCCAAGTGCTTTACCAGCTTCAACAATATTTAAAATTGATGACATGGCAGTAACCGAAACCAATTATAACTAATAAATGAAAATGTTTGATACTATATATCACACACACAAAAAATATTCTATAATGTCATCAACATACAAGTAATAACAAAATAAATACAATAATCTTTTCAAAAAAAAAAAAAACAGCAAATTAAATGTTTTGGCTGCTCAGGGTGGACCCTATTTTAACCTCTACTGTATTAAATACAGAATTCCACCAAGAACAACAAACAAATAATTACACCAGATTTCAATATTCTAGTAATAAATATATATAAAAAAATATGCCAACTTACATATAAAGAAATACACAAATAGTAAATTCTGTTCCTTGAGTTCGATGGTTGATCCTCGGTGATCCCGGTCCGCGATGTTCGATGTGGGGTTGACTAACACACGGGTTGATCCTTGGTGATCCCTGTCTGCGATGTTCGATGATCCTTGGTTGATCCTTGGTGATCCTATGGTGGGGTCCTCTGACGATGAGGAGGTGATTCCCAGCCACACGGTAACGTCGGCCCCGTCAGTATACAGCAACTCTGGCCACTTTAAGCAGTAAAGTTGGCCACTTCAGCAACAGTAGGGTTGGCCTCTTCAGCAAACGGCAAGGTTGGCCTCTTCAGCAAACAGCAGGGTTGACCTCTTCAGTAGCAGCAAGGTAGGCCTCTTCAGCAGACGGCAAGGTTGGCCACCTCAGCAAACAGTAACGTTGGCCACTTCAGCAAACAATAGGGTTGGCCACTTCAGCAAACAGTAACGTCGGCCACTTCAGCAAACAATAGGGTTGGCCACTTCAGCAAACAGTAACGTTGGCCACTTCAGCAAACAGTAACGTTGGCCACTTCAGCAAACACTAGGGTTGGCCACTTCAGCAAACAGTAACGTTGGCCACTTCAGCAAACAGTAACGTTGGCCACTTCAGCAAACAGTAACGTTGGCCACTTCAGCAAACACTAGGGTTGGCCACTTCAGCAAACAGTAACGTTGGCCACTTCAGCAAACAGTAACGTTGGCCACTTCAGCAAACAGTAACGTTGGCCACTTCAGCAAACAGTAACGTTGGCCACTTCAGCAAACAATAGGGTTGGCCACTTCAACAAACAGTTTTCACGGCGCGCACCCAGAGTGGTGGCCGCCACGTAATTCACCGATGAATACTTAACCGGTAATTACAACGAGTCTTAATGTACTCACTCCGCTGCTCCTGAATCCAGCTAAGTCAGTCAGTTCGACGTCGGAGGTGCCAAATATATGTTACGGATCCTTTTAATGATGATGCTTGTAGAGGGTGTAATAAATCAGACAACACAAATCACGAAGTTAACTCCAGTGAAGTAACATCAAACAATCATTTAATACTTGAACATGAACTGACATAAAGGTAGAATCAGGAGGAGTACAAAAGCAAACTGTAAATATGCATCCATCTACATAGATGCCCACAGCTAGACTAACTATAAAACAAAGCATGTGCTCCCAACTGTCGGTTAATATACGTCATTTGTACCAAATGACGTATACACTAAAACTCCCAATATTTACACTCAAGATGGCGGAATGACGCCATAGATACTGCAGTGGGCGGAGCCTAGCGAATTACGTCATCAAACTTAGACTATATTATTTCTCCACATTATACATATATATATATATATATATATATATATATATATATATATATATATATATATATATATATATATTAGCGCTGCTGATTAAACTGCGTTAATTTGCGATTAACGCGTCAAAAAAATTGCGATTCAAATTTTTAACGCAACACTTAAATGCGTTAATTTGACTAAATGCGGAAAGTTCACCGAAACGATAAATAACAGTATTTCACCATTTGAAGTTTAAGTTCCGTCCACTTATTAAGTAGATCTACCACCCCCACCCTGTCGCAATTCGCACATACCCTCGCCCCCAGGTATGTCGACTGAAGCCCAACTTGTAATATTTTGTTACGACTTGATATTGTACAGAATGACACACAGGACACGTGGGTTCAATAATGACTAGACTAATACATTTATTTATTACACAAATTTACTAAACATTAATTCCATAACCAAACTAATAAATCCACATAGGAAACAAAATCACTGCGGGCCACAAGCGAGTCCAACGTGTAATCTCCAGGTCACCAACTCCTTGTTCTCCAAAGCAATAAAAATCAATTAACTACACATGTCCGTCCACACCTACAAAATCAGGTCACGTCACTGGTCTCCACGCATCGTCCTCATCTCTTGTTTTTACACACCTGTCCAGGTGACGACTGGTCCAGCGCCGTGTGTTGAATTAAGAGGGTCACAACAATATAATGAAGATGTTTTGGTTTTTTTTTTTAGCCCTTCGACAAGTAAACTCCTGCTCCCTTCCCGGTCGATGTAAAAAGAGAAAACTTTCATTCACTAGTTTACATTATATACTGTGGTGTATAGGTGGAGGTACTATAGTGTATTGTTGAAGGTATAATGAACCCTTTTATTTTTAGATCAAAATAACGAGATGCTAGAAATTTTTTATCATTTTTTTTGCGCATAATTTTGTATCGTATTTTGATAGTATAACATCTTGCTAATAAATCTGTACCCGAGACAGTGGTTGTATTTTTCATAATTATTGTGATACTGAGTCAAATTTTATATATGGCTGTTGATTTACTGCAATTAAAGCGTAATTAATGCGTTAATAATATGCGATTACATTTTTTAACACAAACACCTAAATGCGTTAAATTTTACCCAAATGGTGTTATTTCAGAGTTGCAGATGAAATAAAAAAAAATCAGTAAATAACCCAATTCTATAACCAGATCAGACGAGATTTAAAAGAAAAAGGAAGAAAAAAAAACCCGAACACAGAGTGTCACGTTTACATAAATCATAGCAGCTATATGACCTTGAAACAATAGGATTGCCATTTCTTAATTCAAACTTATGACCCTGAATGATGCAATTAATGAACATCTGCACGTGTTATAGTTTGATTGACAAGTGTCATGGCTTTGAAACGATGTAACTTGTGGTTGGTAAGTGACGTCATCTACCAATATTAACATTACCCACCTCCCCACCAATACAACCACAGTCGGCGAGTTGATGGACAAATTTACTTTTAATCTTCTTTTGAAGTTTTTGCTTTGCGTCGCAGTCTATAAATGTTATTCTTATATTCTTTCATTCATTTACTTTCTTACTATCAACTATTTGTTCAATGTGAACAACAAAAAAGAATTTTTTTATCGGTCTGTCAGTTATATTAATAAAAAAAAATATTGTGTAAAATGACACTCTTTGATGGTATCGGTCGGCTTTCATTTTTCATCTTCTGTTCTTTCTTTCCTGTTGACGACACACTTTATAACAAGTCGCGACCCACATGTGAGACTGAGAACAAATGAACAAGGATGCTTACTTGCTCGCGTCAAAAATGAGTCGAACATTTCAAGGTCTGACTTGTCAAAGACGTCACACACACACACACACACACACACACACACACAAAGGTTTAATACTCTATTGCTTAGGCCAAGTAAGTGCGAAAAAAAACCACTTTGTTATTATTTTAAAATGACATGTCGATATAATTAAAAAATGTTACAATTAATAAATAAAGTATTTTTTCGATTAAATATGCGTTAATTTGCGATAATTTTTTTTAAATTATGCGTTAATTTCGATTAAAATTTTTAATCGAACAGCAGCTCTAGTTATATTACATTGACTTATGCATAGATGCTTGACAAGTATTCTAGACATGTTTGATTTGATATCCATACCATTTTCAGTGTGATGTAATACTTTTTCCCACTAGACTTTTTTATAATAATGTTTGTTAGTTTGTTTTACTAAGTAAAACTTGGAAAGGAGGGAGGTATGTGACGTGTACAATTTGCCCTCACCCAGTTCATCACCGGGTCAGGGTTCCAGCCGCCATACTGAATCGTTTCGTCGGCGTCTTCGCCCCCCCCCCCCCAATCGTTTCATTGACGTCGTCTTCCCCCAAACGTTGCACCAACCTATTCGCCCCGACTTTATAAAAGAAATGTTTAGCAGTAGTTGAGTTAGTAAGGTGCTGACAGTCATACGAGTTAGACGTAGTTAGAGTAGTGTAGATAGTTCTAAGATTCTAAGAGTTAGATGTAAACTTGTAGTGACATTTGTTTAAGTAGACATCATTAGACAAAGGACTTATATTGTATATACATATATATTCACCTATGTTTAGAAGCCATTAAAGTTGGATCTTTGAGTTTATATACCAGTGTTGGTGTTGATATATATATTAGAGAATTGTGTACGTAACATGTGTACACCAAATTTTGGATATCATGTCCCAATCCAACACTGGCTCCGTCGAATGATCTCACTTTTCTGAAGACTATTTTGCAACATAAAGCCATTAACAATGGAATTTTTACAGCTGCAGCAACAGCATTTTCGAGGCGCTTATGGTATCTTAGTGAAGAAATGGTAGCATTGGCTTTTTTTTATAATGAAATCAGCAATAAAACAAAAAAAAATGGTTCTGGCTCTGCAACATGCTGGAGAGAATGAACCACAGAAACGAATAAAAATTGATTTAACTTCAATTGAAAATCTGCAACTAGAAAGTTTTGTAACAGAGAATACTTTGAATTTTTTTTTACATTTTGGAATTACCAACTTCATTTTTAACAACTGTTGCCCCAGACAATTGGACCAAAAATGAAGATTTTCAACAGGTTTTAAAATATGTAGACAGTCTAAGAGTTGTTAATGATACAGCCGAAAGAGGAATAAAACTAATTCAGGATTTTAACTGTTCTATTACCAAAAATGAAGAACAAAAGCAATATATATATACATATATATATATATTTATATATATATATATATATATATATATATATATATATATATATTCCATTTATATATAAATCGTATGGATATATGTTGTTAGTCGTCTAATAATTTATACAAATATATAAATCTATGTTCGTATATAGCATAAAAACATCAATAAATTTTTCTCTAATACAAGAGTTATGACCGATAACACTCATGTCTCGTCCCTATTACGCAGCATTTATATCCCTATAAGGATCTCCTTCAAACAGAGGCGTGGCGAGTGGTGGGCAAGGGGGCATTATTCCCCGGGCCTACTCACAAAGGGGCGCCGAATGGTATATTTTACATATATTATATGGTTTTCAAATTGGGGGAGGGGCGCTAAAAGGGTATTAAAAAGGTATTGTGCCAGGGGCGCGAGTTAAGCTCGCTACGGCACTGCCTTCAAATGATGTGCCAGGACGTTTATAAACTCAGTTTGAGTTTCAGGAGATAGATAAAATTCGGATGCTTTTATTGAACATGTATATAGTCCTCTTCGATCTCATTAGGTGCTCTTTTAACACTGAGTAATATTCGAAACGCACTGGCTCCACGACCGTCATATGACGGTCGATGTATTTTTTTTTTACCTCGACCGTCAACAATTGCATAGCCGAGCAATTATACATTAAAATAAGAGGTTAGTTTGTGTGGCGCGCTAGTGATGTCGGTTGTTCGCTTGGCTGAGACCCTGTTTGGCTAGCTATGTGCGGGTTCGATTCCTGATAGAGACATACATTTTTTTGTTCAGATTTTATTTTTCAGGATCAGGGTTAGGGATAGGGGGTTAGGGTGTGGAGCAATATCTATTGATGATCATTTTTTAATAAATCATACATTTTTTTTTCCAGATTTTTTTTTCAGGATTAGGGTTAGGGATAGGGTTAGGGATAGGATTAGGGATAGGATTAGGGTTAAGGATAGGATTAGGGTTAGGGATAGGGTTAGGGATAGGGTTAGGGATAGGGTTAGGGATAGGGTTAGGGTGTGGAGCAATATCTATTTATGGTCCCCGAAAAAAAAAATATCTCCGATTTTTAACAGTAAATAACGTCATCAACGTCTGCAGTAAATAAGAGTTCTCATTCATTCTGTTTACTCTTTAATTGTGTGAAAACGATCGCCGATTTTGAGCACCATCATTGTGTAAGTAATAATATCATAATATAAACTGCATTTATAACTTTACATCATAAGAGTTCATTCTGTTGACTGAAGCGGTAAAAAAAAAATACCTCGACCGTCTTGACGGTCGAGGTAAAAAAAAAATACCTCGACCGTCTTGACGGTCGAGGAGCCTGTGCCTATTCGAAAGCATCTCAACCATCTCAAGAATTGTATTAATTTCCCTAATCTCCAGACGCTATGTATCAGTGTATGGTGGCATCCTGTGTTACTGCTCATGTTTTAAACTATGATAGGTTATAAAACCCGAATAGACAAGTTCTTTCTGCTATGAAATTTAGAGTTGTTCATTTTGGTGTCACCCGATGCGGTCCGCACCCTCTAGTGACGCCACTGCTAAAAGGTCATAAATGTTAAATCCATAATTATAACTCTACAAAACTAAAAGTATGTTAATATGCATACTAAAAGGGGCAAACTATAAATACAATTAAGAACTTTTTAATTTACTTCATTTATCCTAATTTTTCATATCTTAGTGCAGTGGTCGGCAAACTTATTAGCTAAAGAGCCAAATATGGAACATTATAACAATTTTTTTTTTAATTGGGAGCCAAATCTGTTTGTTTAGTAAACTTTTATTACACTAAATTTTATTACACTAAATAAGTAGTACACTAAATAAAACTAAATGCGAGAGCCGCACTTAAGGAGCCAAAGAGCCACATGCGGGTGATGCGGCTCTGGAGTTGCACTTTGCCTACCACTGTCTTAGTGGGTGGCAGAAAATTTTTTAAGGTGGGTCACGAAACTAAAAACTTTTGTTATAATAGGTAGCAAAGAGTAAAAAAGTGGGAGAATAACATTGTTATGGGGGCTATAATTAACATGGCTAAGCCTTTATAGTGCTAGATCAGTGGTTCCCAAACGTTTTTGACCCATGGACGCCTTTTATAGTCAAAAGTTGCCCACGGACCCCCAAGGGAAAAAGTTATATAAATGCATGGTATAAAAATTACAAATTAAAAAAAAAACATTTTGTTGACAAAGTATTTATTGAAATTATAATTTTCGTTTAAAATAAAAAAAAATAATGACTTGGACGAGCTAGTTGAGATGATATGAGTGTATTTATGTTCAGCTTAATGTATGTGAGAGGTGACCGCCATCCTCACGAGCACTAATTTCTGGTCGGTTTCTTTTTTGTGTGTGCGTGTGTGTGTGTGATGTTCATAACGGCACTGAATCCATGATCTACCAAATAGTAAGACGGAAAAGCAGTCAACAACTTCTGTACAAAAACCCATAATACGGCATATAAAATTGGGATCTCTTTTTATAACCGGAATTTGTGGTATCCTTGTTTAAAGATTGGTTTAAGTTCCTCATTCGTGGATATTTCAATAAACTGCTCCTGTATTCGTAAAGATTCATCTGTGTTTATGATCTGAGTTTGTCCACGCGCGAAAGGGCTCTACGCCCAGTCGGAATATCCAAGTGAAAAATTTCTTTTAATCTTTGGTCCAGGTCTGCATGAAAAACCGTTAAGTGATGACAGTAAGCAGGCTGATCTTCAACTTTATTTTGCAATTTCGAAATATTTTGAAACTGAGAACATTATCCTCTTTCCAAGTTTTGTTTGCACAGAAAAAGATAACCTAAGCACAACTGTATGAAGTAGTAAACGGTTATAGTCTTCGTTATTTTTCAAACAAAGTTGATAAAATAATATCTCATTTAAGGCATTCATTTTGATTTTATTAACTGCTTTGATGACATAATCTAGTGCTCTATGCAAACGTTCACTAAGATTTTTTGCGACCAAATGATGTCAATGAATGACACAATGCACTAAAATACATTAGGTGCAGCTAGTTTTTAGCCAGACAGCCTCGGTATCGTTCTACCATTGCTGGAGCACCGTCAGCAGCAAACAGAAATGGTACTACAAGTAAAGCTTCGTTTCCTGGTAAAGTGGACTCGTCAAGCTGTATAGAAAATTCAGATGTTTTTAAGTAATAACATAAAGAATTTTCTACGGACTGAGCCAATTCGTCAATATAACAATTATTACTCGGTGGAATTCTTTTTATAATATCGAAAGCTGGTTTGTGAAAAACTATGCGTATTACCCCACAACTGGTAAAATAAGTTCTTCACCAATAGTATGCAGCTTTCCTGACTTTGCAATCAATAAAGAAATGTTATAAGAAACAGCAAGCATTCCATCATCATCTTGCTTAGATGTCCCTATGAATTGTTGCAGTGACGGTATTTTCTAATATTTTTCTTTCACTATGTGAAAAAAAACGTTAAATCCTTATCTTTTTTGTCTAAGACTGAGAAAATTGGTTTATACACTTTTTATCAGCATAAAATAGAACTACATTCAATTTACGATGTACAGCTCTTGTATAGTTTACGTTTATATTGTAGACAAGTGCATTCAGCGGCGTTATTTCATTCTTATTAAAAGTATAAACGTGTTTCGGCCGTTTGCCTCGCACCGTGCTAAGCTTGTTATTAATTTAATTAGCGTGCGCTACTAGTTTGTTTATCTTTTTTTATTTTAATTTCCATAATAATAAAAATGGATCATTATTTTGCATAAAGCCTTTCGCGGACCCCTAAAATTGTTCAGGGACCTCCAAATGAACTAAAATCTTCCACGGACCCCCTGAATGATACCAGGGACCCCTGGGGGTCCGTAGGGACCACTTTGGGAACCACTGTGCTAGATGGTTCCCAGATGTTAAAGATATAGGCCTACTTGAGTTAGATGCCATATATTTGTTAACGGTTAGTCTTGATAACGGTTTGTATCTAGATTCTACAAAAAACGTAATAAAGATTATGTCTGTCTGAATTTGTAGACAATATCAATCTTTTAATTTAAAAGGGCCTAAGGCTCACAACGACCGCGGGAAGAGACGGGGAAATCAAACAGTTTAGCCTGGTGACCTTGCATTGTTGTCAAACAAATTCATCACTCACCAACTGCTACATCTTAAGATTTTGCAATATTTTATAATCCTCCCTAATTTCATTTGCAGTGAGGGATTTTTCATTCTTTTTTTCAGTTTTAAGGTTATTGTCGCATTTACTACACAGTCATTGCACTTCAACTAAACAGTACGCGCTTAAACAAATGTTGACATAACAATTGAAGAACGCTGACTGAGACTGACAATGGGCATGGGAGATAAGAACCGTAAAATATCAAATATGTCCGAATCATTCTTCATGAAATAGCTTATATAATCAGTTAGACTTCTTTATAACAAAAGTTTTGATCATCTTGCAAGACATTAATTGTGTATCAATGTACATTTTATTTAAAAATGTCGCTCGTCTTGAGAAAAATTCGTTTATATCTATGTACTAAACCAAGGTTTGACTGTTAATCTAAGGGAGGTAACATATTTCTGGTGATATGATTTGTAATTTATACAAAAATTTTGAGTGGCACAATTTTTAAAATAATAAAATGAATTTTGCTTCATTAGATCTTCTGCTATTTGTTAATGTTTTACTTAGAATTTCGTATTCTAATTGGGCATATTCATAACACGATGCTGTTGACGGTTGATACGTTAATTTCTTTTGGCTAATGTTACAGGTTCAGTGGAAAAAATCTGGCTTTACTGGTCTGTTTCGTTTTCAATAACCTTGCTCCACAATTTTATTGCTGTTGTAATGTTTTTGCGTATAATTTCTGCACGTGGTTTCATGATATAATTTAATTAAATTAAAGCTTTCTTTGTTTGACGATAATTTAAAATATCTTACTAAGTTTATAAGAATCTATTCATTACCTAAAGGATTACAATACGACGTTTGGTGCAATAGCTGTAGCCTTTGCAGCCCTTGGGCGCCTTGGCGTTGGATAGTCTGAATGTAGCGAAGCTTGCTAAGTCGTAAGTTATGACTTAATTTCGTAAATCAGAACTTACTTATGAATTAAACGTTGTTTACCTCTATTTAACTAATATGATGGCGACTATTTACACTTATCTGTTTGGCAAATATTTTTAAAAAGCTCTCATCATTATTATTAAATAATTGATATAATAAAAATCTTAAATAAAATCTAAAAGTTTTAAGTACCCTTAAAATAAACGCACTGGCTCCGGTACCGTCATATGATGGTGCCGGTATCTTTTTTTTACCTCTTCAGGCCCGTAGCCAGAGGGAGGCTAGGGGGGCTGAGCCCTCCCCCCCGTGCATGATTTGAGTTTTTTGACAAAATGTTAATGATAACGGCTATAAAACATCAATCATTTTGTTTAATAAATCAATAATAATAAAAACTTAAAAGTTTATATTTTGGCAATCATTCAGGCTATTTATATATAGCCTACTTACATATATAGCGCATCTAATTTTTGGGCATAAAATATTGAATCTTATTGAAGTTCACTTCTGGGTATTTTGGGCAGTATTGGCATTTGGTGCTTCAACAGCCGTGTGTGAGAACAGTTTCTCAACCCTCACACGAATGCTCACCCCATATCGCAGATCAATGTTACAAAAGCGTCTAAGCAATCTTTTCCTGCTTGCATTTGAAAAAGATTTAACAGACAATCTGAATGCTGAAGCATTTTTAGGTAAATTCAGTGCTAAACCCAGGCCCGTAGACAGGTCAAAGTAAGCAGGGAGGTACCAATACCCATCAAGGGGGCACCTTTACTTTTTCTTTATTTTTTCCTCTTTTTTAAGTGGGGGGGGCACTCCACACCTAGCGGGGGGGGGCACGGCCCCCCATTGCCTACAGAGCTGGCTAAACCACAAAGTTTGCAAATTTGAAACGTATAATAATATAAGTTCGCAACAAGTGCCGACGAGTGGGGGGGAGGGGGGCCAATGCCCAGGGGCCCAGCGAGTTTTAGGGACCCAGACTGAGCTGGCCAATCAACTTTTTAAAATATTAATAACAGCACGGGGGCCCGTGTCACCCCTGCCCAGGGGCCCGAAATTTCTGTCGATGGGCCTTTTCGCAACCTTGTAATAGTTTTATATATTGATATCTTCTGAGAACAACTAGCAACTTAAATAAGTTAATAAGATAACATTGGCTTCTGACTTCATTTTTATACATATGTATAATAAAATAATAAAAAGTACAAACTCCGTGATTTCTGAGTGATGTTATTCAATTTGCAAATTTACTTTTTAGCAGAATTAATTTTTTTTTTTAAATTGAATAATTGCGCTGTTTTTGTTGATAGATCTGTTCTTTGTTTTCAATATTTTATAAGAAATATCACACAAATAGCTAAGCTATATTCGTGCATCTTTGTCGTTCTTCCCGGGTTGTACGTTAAACCAACAGTATAATAATATAAATCAGGTATCTATTATGTAACAATTGTGTAGCAAGACAAATGGAATACATTTATAACAGGAATCAGAAATTGCTCAGCCTCAATAAATTTTTATCATTAAAACTCTTTACTATTTAAATTATTTTTAACAAAGCTGCAACATGCCATGCATTATTTAAACGTAGTTAAAATTATATATTTCTAATTAATAGCTAAACAATCGGTACTAAAATGCACCATTCCAGATATGGAACTGCAAAAAATTTCTTGGGGAGGGGACTCACTGAGATCCCCTCCCCAAACCCCTCCTCTCCATTTGCAAGCTTTCACCCCCCCCCCCGAACATTTCTTTTACCCCACCAGGGGCGGTTTTAGGGGGAGGGCCGGGGGGCCCATGCCCCCCATTATTGCAAATTTTCAACGATGAAAAGAGTTTCGCCCTCCCCCGGGGGTCAATGTTTTGCCCCCCCCCCCCCGTCAAAGTTGTCTAGATCCGTCCCGGTCATTTCTTCGGCACCCCCCCCCCCAATCCAATATTCCTGGCTACGGGCCTGTATCTCCTCCGTCAAGCAAAACTTTTTTCTAATTATACATTAAAATGAGAGGTAAGTTTGTGTGGCGCGCTAGTAATGTAGGTTGTTCGCTTGGCTGAGACCCAGTTTGGCTAGCTATGTGCGGGTTCGATTCCTAATAGAGACATACATTTTTTTGTTCAGATTTTATTTTTCAGGATTAGGGTTAGGGTGTGGAGCAATATCTATTTATGGTCCCCGAAAAAAAAAAATCTCCGATTTTTAACAGTAAATGACGTCATCAACGTCTGCAGTAAATAAGAGTTCTCATTCATTCTGTTTACTCTTTAAATGTGTTAAAACGATCGCCGATTTTGAGCACCATCATTGTGTAAGTAATAATATCATAATATAAACTGCATTTATAACTTTACATCATAAGAGTTCATTCTGTTGACGGAAGAGGTAAAAAAAGATACCGGCACCGTCATATGACGGTACCGGAGCCAGTGCGTAAAATAAATTAAATGATTAAAATTAATTAAGCAATTTACAAAACTGCAAAGATAATCTCTTCAGCCTAATTAGAAGCGAAATTGACATTTTTAGTGTCTGGAAAAAAAGGTATAAAAACCCCCCCACCAAAATTAGCCTTGATCATGATGTCATTGATGAGGATATGTACAATTCTTAAAAAGATAAACTATTTAATTTAAATTTTAAACATTATATTTAGTGTAATCTAGGTAACCAATTTTATCTTAATTATTAATTGTGGTGTAATTTAGGCAACCTTTTTTTAAAATATTATATGACAGATAAGGAATATAACTTATCAGTTATAATTGTGTTATGCTTTAAATTTAATCCCTTCACATATTTTCACATAGTATTGTCACATAGTCTTATAGTATAGTGTTTTACAACCTAATTATTTGTAAGTAAAAAAAAAATGTTTCAAATGATTAGGATGATTTGGTCACTTGGCATCGCCAGGTATTACGGCTACTTGGCATCGCCAGGTATTACGGCTAGTAAATAGTATTTAATCTGTGTCTCTTTGAAATCTTTGGTTTTGAATTTTCATCTTTGTTTTATATTGTCACATTCTTAGCTCTTGGTAATTAAATTGTTTGATGCAATCCAAATAGCTCTAAGTGTAATATACCAGAACAGTCAATTATATTTTCAAATTCAATGAATCATTTTTAATTAATTTAGTTTGAAATAGTCTGGGGAAAAAAATTCAAATAGTTTCACACACTGACAAAGTAATGCATATTTTCCCCAGCAATTTTATAAAAATCTAGCTCAAACATTGTTACTTATTTTCAGTTGTTCTCATGCTAACAACTATTAACAAATGCCTTGATTATTAAATATAATTGATAGTAGTAAAACATACTTACTTCCATTTGTCAATCAAATAAACAAGATTCTTTTTTCCCCCTAGATTTCTGATTTTTTAGCCAGTTACCTGAAAATATGAGGGATTACAGAATTTCGTTTGCCCTGGCAATACCAGTGTCCATCGCATTGATTGGTGTTTTATGGATTTTGAAAAAAAAATCAGGTAGCAATGTTAAAACTAAAGTTACTAAGAATAAATTAAAAGGAACTAACGCTGAAAGTTCTGTCAAAAAATGTGCTGGACAAGAACAGCACATTGATAATGAAAGTGTTACAGTAACACAGCGCAAAATACCTGAGACTCTTGCTAGAGATCGTGGAAGTGCAGATTTAAGCCAACCAGAGTCTGATAAAAATGACAGTGCAGACATCAGTAAAAAAACAGTTTACTGTGATGCTTCTGTGAATTTAAAGGCTTTAAATCTATGCCCAATCTCTCATGGTGTTAAACCTGTGATCGCAATGAAGAATACATACATTGATAACTCAGACTTTGCAGTGAACAAGCATTCTGATTCAAAAATAGAAGGCAAAATGTCTCAATTAATTAATGATGATGTTACGTTCACTGAAATACTAGGTAATTCCATAATGGAGGAAAAACAACCATGCATGAACTACTGTGAAGAATTTGAAAGTCAAAACATAAATAATCATGAAATTATAGACTCTTTGGATGCATGTTTTGGAACAGGTACATCTATTGTTTTACTAGATGATGAAAAGAATCATTCTGTTGCCTGCTTGACTTCATCTGAGACAATTCAAGTGGATCAGCTTGTTCTGTCTGCGTTGGAAGATGGTCTTACTGAAGCCAAAACTCAGCTTGCTAAACAACCCATCTATAATACTGATGTTTTGAAAATTCATTGTCAACAGGTAGATTTAAGTAGTGAGGCTGGGTTAGAATCCAAAGATGCAGCTTATAAAGACCTTTCAGCAGCTATTGAGACAGATAATAATTTAATACAAAATATGGTATCATGCTGTGATAATTTAGAACTTACATCAGTGAACAGTTGCAGTAATTCAGATTCATCAGAAGTAAAATCAAGTGACCAGTCTAGTTTACAAATATGTCCAACTATCCTGAATTCTTCTGTTACTCTAGTAGAAAAAGTAGGCATAAGTGTTGATAAACAAAATTTAATAAAAAACTCAGTAACTCTTAATGATGTTTTGCTGGCTGTAGATGGTGCATCCTGCAATAATTACAGTGTCACTTCCACAACAGAGCATTTTTCTTCCTCACTTAGTTTTGAAAGTTTTTCAGCTGATCTTTGTACTAACTATAACATCAGTTGGAGTAGTGAAACTGCTGTAGATGAACCCCCATCTGTTAATTTAGAAACTCCAGGCTTGAATTCCACTGTCATTGAACTGTTGACAGATAATGAAATCTTTACTCAGGAAGTTGTCTCTCCTGATCTCAGTGTTAATATTAGTGGTGTTTTGGATCCTAAAATTGGTACATTGGCTAACCATGTTTCAACATCAGATTCTAACAAGCAAGCATCTCCTGCAAAATCAAACTCCCCATCATGTGATAACAATAGTGAGGTGAGTATTTTTAAGAAAGTCTACAATATATTGCAACACAGTCTATGATTTATTCAAATTCTAACAAACAAAATAAAAATGTATACCTGTTTATCTGTCATTTAGATTTTAAAATAACAATATCTGTCTTAATATAACTCACTAAATAGTCATCTCCCAATATTAGAGAAACCTTTAACTCAATGTCATATAAACTATTCAGATTGCAAAGAAAAAGCCTGAGTGAGCCAACATCATGTTTCTTCCCAATAGCTAGATAATTCTGTTATTTAAGTGATATAATTTTAAATAAACTATTATTAATCACTGCGTCCTATCTATGTTTACATCAAATTAAAAGATAGGAAACTGTTCAACGAGCTGCGTCTAACCTTTGCATTACTAAGTGCGGGGGCCTCATTGGAAGAAAATGGTCCCCATGGTTGCTGGAAGAATGGGGCCCAATATTGGTTTAAATTAACTAATATTATCAGCTCTAACTGTTTTTAATTTTTATAAATAACATAATTGACTCAATTAATAACAAATGTCTTCATTAATTCTGAGTCTGTCATGACTGAGATGGTTAGCTAATTGTCTAGTAAAAGAATCAAGTCCAAAAAGTTGATTTTACTAGTTGAAGACCAAAGGCACAGAATGATGCTTTTTTACAATTTGTTTTGTTTCCCATATTTAACTCATAATAAAGAAATTAAGGTTGAAAAAACTTATAAACACTTTTATTATAAGGCATAAACGATTTTTATGTAGAAACTGAAAAAACCCTGGGCAATCATATCCTAAGGGTTACTCTGTGAGGCTTTGTAAGATAAAAGCACTCTGCAGTTAATGGGTTCAAATTCCAGCAAGTCTCTCACCCACTTATTTTACTGCACAGTAAGCTAATGTGGGGATGTAAAAAAAAAAAAAGATGCTACAAAACATTCACATTAGTATTTTACAGGATAGAAAACTAAAACGCAAATGTTACTCGACCAGCAAACTGGAATATTATTGCATATTTTTTGTTTTTGGGGCTAGGAATAGGGTTAGGCGCAATATCTATAGCTGGATCCCGAAAAAAAAAATAGTACGGAGTCAGTCTAGTTGCGCATGCGCACATCTATTGCTGGTCGGCGAAAAAAAAAATTATTCCAGTTTGCTGGTTTAGTAACAATGCGAAACAAAAAATCTTTATAGGGACTTATCTAATTCAAAATCACCATTCAAATTCCATGAAAACATTTACTCCAAATTTTTTTTCTGATATATAGATAACAATGTTTGAAAACAATGATTAAATGTCTTTTTCAATAGGGATCAAATGATAGTGGACGAGGAGGCAGTGAACATGATGTAACTGGTCACACAGGAGACGCCTTTGTGCACTTTGATTTTAATATGCCATCTGAACTTTGTGGTCGATTCATTGGAAAGCAAGGCAAGAACATTAATTTTCTGAAGAATAAAACAGGTGCTAATGTGTCACTTGTGAATAATCCTTACACAGCAGATTATCAGATTTGTCAAGTTGTTGGTAAGTAATGTTCACTGCTTTGTTATAAAAAAGCACAGCACATTTTCATTTATTTTAAGCTTGTATGAAAAATCTAAAATAAAATTAAAGTGGTAATAGATAATGACAGATGATAAGTAATATTTTTCATCAGATATTGAATTTTAATAAAATTGGTAAGAATTACTACAGTGCAGCTTTTTCACAAAACAATAGTAACATCCGTTATTCTTAAAGACTTTTTGTATGAGCGTTTCTAGTTTTACTGGCTATGTATTTGTCTAAAGATAATCTTTTTAAACATATACTTATATTTGGTCTTCTTTGCCCGGATGGTGAGCATTTGTATATGTAATTATTGTATTGACTAGCAATAGATCTTCAACGGTACTCAACCCTTCCAGTTTTGTATTCACTCTGCCTGTTCACTTTCTGTATTCACCCCCCCCCCCCCCCATTAGACCTGTTGGAAATAGTGTCCTTCTTTTCAAACAAAACATGTGGTATTTGCTCTAGTTGAGTTTTACTGATTGAATAATTCCATCATCACATGGCTCCTTTGGGGATGTTGCGTTTGGAGGAAGCATAGCAAAGTTCTCATGGGATGATGGATAAGAAGAGCAAGACCCAAGTTGTGGTTTACTTATTTTCCTTTTCACTCATGACGTTAGTTTTTCTTGTTACACTTGCCTCAAGAAAAAAATTTTAATTTTTCTTTGAAAATTTCAATGTACTATCACTATTATCTAGCAATCTAGGATTTGGGTGGCAATGCTCAAGAATGCTAAATTTATTTCAGGAGCATGGCCTTAACAAATGACAGGCACCCTCATTACCCATAGGCAACTAACATGAATTTTTTGAAAGTTGTTGAGCTTTTCAAAAGGCCGATTTAATACTTATATATCATTTTTCAGTATTTTAATACTTAAGTTGTAATTTGTATGATTTTAATAGACAGTTGGTAAGATTTTTGGAAAGTATAAAAGCAGGAGCTGCGTTTAATATGAAAACTATCCACATGAGACCAACGAGTTGAGAGCGGGTGATGGTTTTAAAATGGGAACTCACTTGCAAGGAGGATCATTGTATCTTAATTCCAAGTGGTACATGTATTAGAACAAAAGGGGAATTTTTATTGGTGTACCTGGAGCACTAATTTAAGTATTTTTGTGTATCCTGCATATCCTTCCACCCTACTAAGCCATATCCAATCAAGTGTTGACTGAATTGCCAAGAATTGAAATATCATTCATTTATTTAATAAGTTTTTTTTTTTCACAGGTACACAAATTGAAATAGATGATGCTCTTGCTATGATTAGAAGGAAATTTCCTCTAAATGAATATCCACTACTCACACTGTTACCAATCAGTTTAAATCCTTTACCCACACAAATTGAGCATCCTCTCATTGTTCCGGAAGTAATGCAGGTAGTGTCTTTTTAAATGTTTTGTAGTATACTTAAGAGATTTCATATATTTTTAATGCCCTTATGATATAAATGATTAAAATAAACTAGCCGTCCCGCGGCGTAGCATACACCGCCTTATCAATCAATATAATTACGGTAATTATTTTTTTAAATAAGCAATCAAACATATTAACAGGCTGACATACATGGTATGCAAAGTTGAACTTTGACCTATCATGTGCAGACTTTATGGTCACTATCTGGTACCTTCCAGCAACTTGTTTTTTTTTTTGTTGTTTACAGATTTTTAGTTATTTCTTTGGATGCCTTGATTCTCGATGAGCTGCCAGACTTAATTTTCTCTTTATTGGTTATATATATTTTAATGCCTTTTTTTTTAAGATCAGGATTTTTTTTCTTTGAATTGTAATTTTTGTTTTGTATTTTTTTTAGACTTGCTTAACTTAGCTTAAGATTCGTTTCGTATAACCTTCATCCTACAGTACCTACACTATTCAGTACAGATAGATGTTAGTTAATATTTTTTTTTGTAATGCGTACATATTCTGAAACAGTTAACGTTTGTAATGCGCCATACATATTTATAATTTACTTAATAGTGATTTTCCCCAAAACAGCAGCACAAAGAAATCAAAACATCCATTTTGGACCCCTTGTTTGATTTTCTCTTTTTAACTTCAGATTTGAACTATTTTATTTACATAAATAAGGTTTAAATTTATCTGACCTTAATCATCATTCTTTAAAAACTAGCTCAGCTTACCTGAAGGAGTTTCAGTGGAGGTATTTGTCTCAGCCATAGTGGATGCTGGTCATGTGTTTGTTCAGCAACCAACGCATCGTTCATTTATGTCACTTGAGAAACTTACTTATTTCCTGAATTCAGTTTATGGTCAAGATCCTAATGTTCCGTGTGTACCAACACCTGTTGAGTGTAAGTTACAATTTTCTCTCTAAGGAATACATGTATTAAGATATTATATTGCTTCCATAATTTTTTTTACACCTTAAAGTTTTCCAGAGCATAGTTTTTATCGATATTGTTTTCAAATTTTATAGCTGTAATATTAAAAACTGCAAGCTAATTGAATATGGTCTATTTTTACTAATGCAGAACAATAAAAATAAACTAAACTTTTTACTTATGTAAAATCTTCACAGTGAATGTGTTTAGTAAACCTAATTTCATATCTCTTTGTTTAATTACAACAAAATTAATTTTATGTAATTGGTCACCTTTGTATAGCTTCCATTATATTTTGTTATTAAAGCCCTTGTAAGGGTGAGATATTTATTTCTTGATTCTATACACTATTGGAATGGTTTTTGTAGTGCCCTTATTTCATCCTCATCATAGCCAATTGTATGATGGTTATGGTGGCACTTTGGAAGACATAGGGTGTTTGGACTTAATGAAATTTAAACCCATAAACTACAACATGCAGATCAGGATAACAAACTATATAGAAAAGGATGACTTTTTGACTGATTTGAATTCCGTTAGGACTATTTGCCAGTAAAATTCAGGTTTCTTTTTAAAATGAACTGTTACATAAATATTTCAGCCATTTTTTGTTCTTAACAAATTATTATTCTAATAAATTATGTATTTATTTTTTAATCATCATTTTCATCTAAATTATCAACTGTTGATTAAAATTATTTTATTCTTTAAAATTGAACTTTGCATCAAGTAGTATTTATATTAACATGATAAATAAAAGAATATTTGTTTTTAAATTGTGTTTTGAAATTCATTGCTTACTTGGTCTAGTAATTTGAAACAGCATTTACTTCATATTTAACTCCTTTGAGTTATTTTTTTTCTATTGCAGATGGCATCATTTGTGTGTGTGAAAATGAGGGTTGCTGGTATAGGGCTATGATTATGTCAGCTGAAAATGAAAATGGTGAAACACAGGTCAAATTTGTGGACTATGGAGGTTATGCTGTGATGCCAGTTTCCAGTTTAAAACAAATAAGGTTTGTCGGTTTATTTTTTTTTCTCCTAACAGTTTATCTAATCACCATTTTGATGATAATTTTTAAATGATAATTTTCATATTTTTTTAATCATCTAAATAGGACAGATTTTATGTCTCTTCCTTTCCAAGCAGTTGAATGTTTCATGGCAAATATCACACCAAATCAAGGTCAGTCACATGTCAGCAGTATAATTTATTGTGTTCTCTTAATGTCTCATTTCAGCACCACTACACGAAGTCCTTTAAGAACTCTACGCATGCTATTTACTTTTTTCTGGCAGAATAAGTATGTTGAGAGTTTTCCTAAAAAAGGAATGTTATCCCAAAAAAACTACAATTTTCATAATCAGTTTTACACAAAGAGTATATGACTGACCACAAAATTTAAACAGGTATACTCTTGCATTTAATGAGAATTTCTGGATTTTGCAGATCTGTAAAGCTTGTAAAATGTTCTAGTATTTGACAAAAAAATCTGAAACATTTGTACATAAAACACTTATTTATAACGGATTATAGTTATATACCTTTTTCTTCGCTGGATTTATTTAAAATAAAATACATGTATATTGCATGGTCAAAATAAATTGTTTCATACCTCCAAATGTGAAGTCTTAAACTTTAACAATTCTGACTAAACTTTTTAGCTGCCATTTCAGTCTATTATTCATGATAATCTTTGTGGTCACTCATGTTTTTAATAATATGTAATATATTAACGTGTCCTGTTTTTGAGTGGTGAGAAATTCAGGTGTCTACTAATGGATGAGTCAGTATTTGCACTACTTTCACTTTCTTACAGCGAATTATTTTAAATATGAAACATTACTTGAACTTAAGAAATAGCTTTCATCTTCAATAATTCCTTGATTCTTCACTTTAAATGTAACAGCTGGTTTTACTATGTATTATTTATGCTACTGGTTTAATCGGTAGTAATAATATCAGTCGATCAAAAATATGTGAAAAATCTGCTTTATTAAAAACAAATATAGTGAATAATGGAAGTTTCATTCAATTAAAAGCAGCGCAGAATGGTAGTTTCTCATTTTAAAATAATTACATTGCACATTTATTCAGTAGTTTTGCTTGAAGACAGTTGGCAAAATTGAATGTGTCACCATCCACTCCCATGTTGGTCATCACTTCTCACCACTATGAAAGAGAGCCTTTGGTTAATAAAATATAAAAATTTTCTGATCCAATTTTCAGTTTGGTATACTCTTTTTAAATCCCATTGATAATGTATTTACTGTACATACATTTAGAAGTTAAGCTGCCGTATCTTGGAATCCCTTGTGTTTAGCAAATTACATGTTTATCTGTCTTAACATCTAAATACACCAGAAAACTTCTTAAGTATTTATTTAAATCAATGTTTTAAAAATTCCTTAAACCACAAGTCAACTTGTTAGCTCAGCATGCCCAACTATGAAAATGTGTATATTTTTGTATGGCTTTGTATATTATTGTTACGAGTTCTCTCCATCACTGATTCCAATTCATGCAGTCTCGATCTCATTAAGATGCAAACTTCTTGATTTTTTTAATCTATGTTGTGGGCTTGATTGTGTCTACTGGTGACTTCTCAAAACACATAAGGTTCAATGTTAACATGAAAAAATGTGTTTTCTTTAAGATGACAACATTGAGGCTTCATATCAACATGTATTATAATATATGAAACTAGTCTATAACAGATTCATGACAAACTTCTATTTAAAACTCTAATTATGACTGCCCTCTCTCTCATCCTCTCTCTATGGGTCTAAAATGTTGACGGTCTTACTCAAACTTTAAACTCATACTAACTTTTCTACTGGACTATATCACCAGTCCATGCTATCACTTGCTGTCAATCATCCTGGTCAACTGCCATTCAGAAAGATATGGGTAGGTGTACATTTGGACATGAAAGCATGACTCAAGTCAGTAGCTCCTTTGTTATTGGTTGCTAGCCAAAGGTGAGAACTTGCACCTATGGCCAGCTCCAGAGCCACTTTAATCTGTGTTCTGCTTACCACAGCTCATATTGACCCTTTACGGGTTGGGATAGAGTGAATAGTGAATATGATGTTGGGGGTGGTAATGGTATTGTAACCTTAACAATTATAGATTAAAACTAAATAAACTATCCAAAGGCATATATTTTATTCAGTTGCAAACCAACGATACTTAACTATTTAATTCATATAAGAAAAATTGGCTTTATGTAGTTATTAATAATTAAATTATATGGCTTAATTTCAGGGGAAGCATTTTTTAGCGAAGAGTCTACCATGGCATTAAGCACAATGACTGAATATAAGTTACTGCAATGTCAAGTGGTAGCTCGGTCGGAAAATGGAATCCCTTACATTCACCTCTATCAAGTTAATCCAGAGACAAATAGTGTAGGTGGAATCCTTTTATTAACTAGTAAATCATTAACAGTATTTTGTTTAAATTTGTTAATTTATATTTCTATTGCGTAACATTGCTGTTACCAGGGATTCTCTCTTGGGGGTGACAGAATCCCAAACCAATAAAAAAAATTTTCTAGGAAATCAGATCAGATGTTTTTCTTACCATCAATCATAAATTTGTATGGCTCATCTTGTGTGTGATAATGTTCGAAAGACTTAACATTAAAAACGCCTTTTACAGGAGTTGTAATGGAAAGTCTCCTTGCTTTAAGAAATATGGACATTTTAAAGTCCAAATTGAAGACCAAAAAATCCTTACTTTAAATAATATACATTAAAGCCTGAAATTAGATCTCTTCCATGAATAAAAATATCATGTGTGAGGTCTAATTTTTGCTCAGTCTTCTTAAAAGATTTTTTTCATTGTATCCATTCCGATTTTCAAATAAATTTTTTAAACAATTTTAGTGTAAAATCCAAAAGAACTTTGAAATTTTACTATATATTTATTCACTTATTATGGAGATGACATGATGTAATAATAGGCTTTTACATGTAAATAGTTAATTACTATTTCTGCTGAAACACTTATTCTACTTTTTTTTAACTGTTTATTCAATTATAAAACATGTATTTTAAAAATGATTTTATTGCGGGAAGTTTTCTCATGCTATCCTGGGATAAGTAAAGCTCATGGGATTTTTTAATTTGTTTCCAGGCAGTGATGATCAATCGAGCCCTTGTAAATAGTCAGCTTGTAAGATGGATAGAAATTCTTTAGTATCTTTGCACAGGAAGTGGACTTGAATATGTATCAAATGCAGCATAGATTGTGCAATTTTATGATTAACTTTTGCTTTGTCTCTATTAGTTTAAAATATTTAAATTATATTCTTATGTATCTTTTGTTTTTTATTTTGCAAAGTTGTTATTAAAAAAAATTAACTCTAGTTTTATTTTTATATATAAAGAATGTCATTTTTTTAAACTGATTGATACAGAAATATTTAAGTCATCTTAGATAAACTAGTGTTAATATAGCACTATGTATTTTGCCTGTTTAAGTCGATGACACACACACACACACAAATATTCTCAGTGCTATTTTTGTAATATTAAGTAAAATTTAACTGCTTATTTCATTGTTTTTTTTTTAGATGTAATACATTGTCAGATAAATTGACTCAAAAAATCTAATTAAACTCTGAAAATTATTGTTAAATCAGTTTAATTTTTAAATTATTGCAGGCCATTAAAAATAAAGCTGTTAGCACAGTTTCATTTTACTCCGTAAGCTTGTCTTACTCAATTATACTAACATTTTCAACATGACCTAGCATTTTTCAATATAACTGGAAGATTCAGTTTTTAATATGACATTTTAACATATAGCTATATCAGTTTAACTAATGGGTGAAAGACAATTATGTTTTCTTGGTTTACTAATTTATTTTAATGACTTATATCTATAGATAAATGATTGGCTACTTACTGAAGATCTAATACAACTTTTAAAAGCTCTAGTAATTATTATAAACTTCTAATGCTTTCAGAATGTTAAAGAATATGCCTTAGAAAATTTCTAGATGTTTTTATTTTATATTTGTGTATGAAATCCTTTTTTTGTAAAAGTAAAATGATTGCTATTGAAAGATTCCAGGCACCAATGAATTGAATTATTTTTCCTATCTTTATTCCTATGAAGTTTTCTATATGTGTGGAGTATTTAATTTTTTATATTTACTTTGTGTGTGACATGGGACAGGATGATTGCCACACTATTGTTTAGAATACCACTAATGTAAATTTGGCTGGATTTTATAATTGAACATTTTTTTCAGGATTTGTAACCGATTTTTCAATCCTTAATTTTAAATCTCAGTAGCTTTAAAAAAAGATACCTTTTGAGAACAATTTTTATTTATTAGTTTCCAGAACAAACTTCACAATATCTTATTATTGTGTGTCATTTTTTCATATCATGGTAAAGAACTAAAAAAAAACTATTATTAATAAATTTTTCAAAATGTATTTATTTCTGCTCTGAACAGTGGCTGGACTTAATGACTCTGGAAGTTCAATCCAGTATACCTATTGTTTTTTTAAAAAACAATAGGATGGATTGTTTATCTCTTAAATCATATAAACCACATATAAATGGGACAGCTTTTGTAGTGCTCCTCTTTCATCACATCGAGCATATATATCTGACTCACTACCATTTAAATAACTTATATAATTTTAGTTATGTATTATTTAAAATAAATAATCAGTTTAAAACCGTTATGATTAATGATTAACCTTTAAGGGAAAGCTGCAGACCATGTGGAACTGAAATTTTTAATCCAAATCAATATGGTTACCATGGTAATAGAGCATCCTTATTTGTTTTTGTATACAATTTTTAACTGTCATAACTATTAAGTATTAAAATAATTTTCTTAAACTTTTAGCCATCTGAAGAAAATGTGTTCCCAGTATGTGTCTTCTCAATGGTGTTATATATTTAGAAAAAATATTGATGCTTTGAAACTAATAAAACTTTGGAAGGATAGCTCAATGATGAGATGAGGGGGGGGGGGTTAAAAAAAAACAAAGGTTGTTCTAGAACTTGTCTCATTAATTTTCTATGTTTTTGTATAAATCTATTTTCATTTTTGCTTTTTAGAAAATATTTTTTTGAAGTTTTTTGTTTAATCAGATATCTGTGTGCATTGTTTATTTTGTAAAGCCACAATTTTTTTGCCTGCATTCAAATAAAAAAAAAAGTTAAACCGTTCCAGCTTGCTACAATAAATTATTATGCTATTAAAAATTCTATTGTGTAAAAGATAAATTGCATAGCATGATCTCACTTTTCAAAATTATATGCATTCAACGTTTTACCTGTATGACAAAACGTCATAAATCTCAATTTTTATATGGAAGGTTTGGCTTTGCTGGAATTTTAAAATTTGTTTTATTTGCCCCTTGTTTAGTTCACATAAAAGAAGTAATCCTTAGTCCTTGTTTAAAAGCTTTTATTCGGTGGTTCTCATAATTTTACACCCATCCTTCTGAAAAGCTAAAAAGAAAAGATCTAAAATTTTAAATGTAGATTTACCACATTTACTTTCTAACTTTTGGATTTGTGACTTAGTAAAGAAATAGTTGTAATGGTGTACAAATGGCTTCTCAATCCATTTATTATTTTGTATTGTGCCAAGGCCCACTTAATATTCATTGTAGACCCACGCTTTCAGAACCCTTGACTTAGTTCTTGTACATTTGTATAGAAATTCTGAAGACTGATGTGTGGGCACCAGTCAGTAATCTCTTACAACATAGAGCAGATGATCTGGACTTAATGTCTTCCAACATTATTCAATAAATTGAAAAACATTCTAATAAATTGAAAGACAAATAAATGAAGCTAATAATCAATATTGGAACTAATGGAATTTGGTTCATTTGTACACAAAATCTAATTTAAAATTTTCGCATTGATGCCAGAATTGGCATTTGAAAGTATTTCTGTATAAATAGTTTCTATAAGGCGGACATTAAAGGAAAGCTGTTGTTACAGATCAGTTTTATAAAAAAAAAAATGCTTTTTTAAGTGGCATATCTTTGATTTTACAATGTGGTATTTTAATCTTTACTAATCATTAAATTATAATACTGCTATTACCTAGCAATAGACCTATATCAAAATGTAACAACTATTATCAAACATAATCGAGCTTTAGTAATTATCGAAATGCTTTCATATTTAATTTAATTAAACTTTTTAGCACACACTCGAAACTGTAAATATAAGATTTATCATTTTCTTTCAAACTTGTTTCATTGAACAATTTTTTATGACATAACCATCGTGAATATAATTTTACATTTTTTTTATTGTGTTCATGTATTTTGCATTTCCATTAAAAAAGATACAATATCTACCAAAATGTTTCATTGTCAATGTTTTAGACCACATCTAAATTATAAAGCAGCTAAGCTTGTCCGGGTCGCGGCGGGCGGTGTGTGGTGAATCCGTTCTATAAATAAACGACCTCCAGAAATAAATAAAACAAAAATCTAGTTTTAAATATTTTCTGTGGTTTTTTTATTATGAAATGTAAAAATCCTAAATATTAAATAATATATAATATAATTCAAATTATTTTAATTTTTATTACAACAGATAGCTTGGATTAAATTGAGAAATAAACCTGTATGGCATCGTCAGTTAAAATAAAAAACGCCCCCCCCCCTGGAAAAATTCCTAGCGACGCCCATGGCTATTTCCACAATATATAATTGTACCTCCATCCTCGTCCCACTAATGTATATATTAAAACTGATTATCTAACACCACCTTTTGTCGCAGACACTTTTCTGATTTTCACTTAATTGTTGAAAAATAATGCAGTATAATATCGTCAGCTGAGAATTATGAAGCTGTATGTCCAAAAACGGAAATTTTTCTTCTGAAGCTACAGTATTATACTTTGTCGTCGTGGGCTCCATCTCCTTTATACTTGGTATATATTGTGTCAAAATTGATTTCACAACATAACAGTTGTAACTTGTTTTCCGTTCAATATGTTCAAAGTACACAAATGTGAACTTTAAATTTCATTTTATTCAAAATCAGTTTTTGTGGACATAGAGCTCCATAATTGGCGAGTTTTAGGGGCCCGGACTGAGCTTGCCAATCAACTTTTGAAAATATTATTATCGGCACGAGAGGCCCATGACAGCCCTGTCCAGGGGCCCGAAATTTCTGTAGGTGAGCCTGTCGGAAACACTTAAGATCGAAATTTGAGGGTCTCTCTTGCGTGAAGACATTGTTCGTGAAGCAAATAATTCAGTTGCAATTTCTATACTTGCCGACGAGACAATATAATTTCAGGCATTGAGCAGATGTCACTTGGTGTTAGACAGGGTTGTTAACAATACTTTTAAATTGTATCGTCAATACCGATACCAATGCTTCATGAAAATAGTATCGCCAATACCAATACAAATACTCAAGTAAAATTGTATTGCCAAAATCGATACCAATACAATACCAATACTTTTGAGAACAACAAAATATTTTTATTTAAAATATAATGAGTGCACGTTTTTCAAGTTTTAAAAAAAGTAAAAACAATAAAATACAATGTCAAAGCACAATTTTAATGCTTATCACTTTAGCACTTGACGGATGGCCAAGTGGTGTAGATACTCGACTGTTTGATCCTCTGCGAGAACAATGGGAATTTTTCCACAAGTTCACCCAGCTTTAAATAGGTACCCGACTTTAAGCTGGGGAAGTAAAGGCTGGGCGTTGTGCTAACCACACAATCCCTTCATATGCCGAGGTTATAGAAATAGATGAATCTCCGATGGCCCTTCAGGGCTAATGGAATTTTATTATTTCATCACTTGGCAGTATGTAAGAAGATCATCATTTCAAAACGATCATTGCTTAGCCTAGAACGTAATGGCATAAAAATACGCCCACCTAATGAAAACAGGCGCTCAATTCAGCACTAGCCGATCAACTCAGCAATATAGTTTCTTAATGCTTGGGTAGGGTGCTAATGACAGCATTTCTGATGAGTTATCTTCAAGATATCTGTCTACTTCAGCAGAACTTTTACTATTAAGCTGGTTCTGCCGCCGTTCAGTAAAACTGCACTGCTAACTGTATTGAAGCTGCACCACCCTGCCGAGTAAGTTGAGTGGAAACTCACTCAGTGCACTGCTAACACGCTTTAAGTTTTGTTCAACTTGAGCCTTGTGATCAAAGTTGTCTTGGTGGGGAGGTGGGTGGTGTCAATAGTGGTAGGGTTGATGGTTATCATTACAAGCAGTGATTGAATTTATGAAGATTACTTTTAAAACAATGTATTAAAATTGCTATTGTTTTGCTTCAAATAGCTAATTGTGGCAACAGAAAAGTATTGGTATCGAGTACCGAAAATTTTTCGTTTAAAATGTATCGGCGATACACAAATCAATACTTGATACAAAAAGGATCGGCAATACAGCAACCAATACTGAAAAAGTATCGCTGATACTGTATTGGCCGATACCGATACTTAGATACTAACAACCCTGGTGTTAGATTTGTCAAAGAACACCATAATTACAAATTCATTAGAATTTTGATTAGATACAGCCCCGTAGCATGAAAATTCTACAGCAGGGGCCAGTCATTCTACAGCAGGGGCCAAGCTATGGGATGGGGGCAGGAAATAAATTTTACTAAGTAGAGCAAACAAGCAAAGGGGCCAGACAAAACGCAAGGAGGGTCGGGCTCCCCTGCCCCCCCCCCCCCACGCTACGGGCCTGATTAGATATGACAAATTTTGTTGGTCAAGGATATAGACGGAGGTTTTACAATGGCAAGTAAAGAAGGAGCAGTCCAAGCAATAATTCGAAAAAAAAGACCCAAAAGCAGCAATTGTACATTGCAGTTCACATAAATTAAATCTTGTCGTGAACGATTTAAATAATGTGAATGCTGTACGAAACACAATAGGAAAAATTAAGTCAATTTTAGTTTTCTGAGAAATTAATCAGCGAAGAAAACTAATTCCAAATGTTCCTTTGCTATGTGAAACTAGATGGACACATAAATATAAAAGGTTGCGGATTTTCGCTGAAAATGTGACAGAAATCGTTAAACAACTGGAATATTTAGAACAATCTGGAAAAAGCAAGCAAGTTGCACATTAGTTACTTTCTGCTGTTAGAGGTTAGTTTTGGGGTACATGTGTTGTTTGTTTAGTTATTATACTTTAATGTAATAAACTTTCAGGAAATTTAGTTCAGTTTTATTGTAACAACTTTATGCCCCCGCCCCCTTGAATACGCCCATGGAAATAGCCAAACTTAAGATTTTCTTTTAGAGCGTTCAGCTGTTATTTGATTATCTGACAAATTGACAATAGATTATTAAATATTTATTTTACAATGATTGTGTATGAATATGTTAGGATCTCTTTCAATTCAGCATTATATAGCCGGAAAGCCTTCCGCTAATTGGGGGGGGGGGGGGGGGGGAGAGAAGATAAGGAAAGAGCAGTTGATATGACTCCTATAAAAAACATGTTACCTGATTGACTCACCTATAAGGAAGACATCTCAAATTGTTAAGGTCACTTCAATACCAAACTATCCCTTACATCATGTTCACACACCTTTAAAGAGTCGACCGACAGCAAATAGCTAATGGACTCAGAGAAGTTATTTCTGTCATGCTAAGATGTTCGAATGTACACCTCCCCGCCCCCCCCCTTTCTTTTTCTTTTAGGACTGGACAGTTTACCAGGGTGATTGACAGCGGGTGATCATGTGTACTTGGCGATACTGAGACAATACAATGACCTGAATATAAATTGGTCCTTACCGGAGGTCGACCTGAAGATACCTGGTTCGATCTCCGGTAAGGACCCATTTATATTCAGGTCATGGCTTAAGTCCCTGCTATGTCTTCCGTGGTGCCACCATGGCCATTGCACTATCGGCTACGGTGGGGATGACAGAAGGGCACCATAAAAACCGTCCCATTAGTGGTTAATAGGATCTAAGAGATTTACAAGGACTTCACACACACATACCGAGACAATGGATGTTTGAGAGGCTGAGATATAGAGGCTTTATTTCCACGTAGAGTTTTAGATAGAAGAATAAGTTTGTTTTTCCCGGATGAATCTGTTATCAGTGCTGGCTTAGGCGATATAGGCAGCTGCTTTGTGCGGCATTATTTCAAGGGGCGTCAAATTCCATCAAAATAAAAAAAAAATATGGTAAATAAATGAATTTAGGGTGTAGAATAAAATAAATGAACCCTATGTACAAAATTACTCAGAATGGCGACAACAAATAAGTTCAGAATGAAATTATTAAACTTTTGAGTAAGAAGGTCAAACAGAAATAGAGAAATGATATAAGAAATTGATCTATAATTCTCGAATGCACTCCAGACGTGGGACGGATGGCCGAGTGGTGTCGATCCTCGGTGAGGCCCATGGAATTTATCCAGGTGAAATTAGGTGCAAAGTCGTCCCACAAGTCCACCCAGCTTTAAATGGGTACCTGACTTAAGTTGGGGAAGTAAAGGCGGCTGGGCGTTGTGCTAACCACACAATCCCTTCATATGCCGAGGTTATAGAAACAGATGAATTCTACACTTCATCTGCCCCGAAGGCCCGTTAGGGCTAAGAAGGGAACTTTACTCCAGACGTACAGTCATACAGAACAGACGACAACAATTGTTAGATTTGTTACAACAAAAGAAGCGACAAATGACAAACCTTCATGCGGGGAATACATAGTGGTGTCCAAGCAAGAGTTAAGAGAACTAAATCAAAGAGCCTTTTTTTGTCCCATGCAATACACATTCGTTGATTTTGGTGGTGACCGATGTCTTAAACTGTAGTTTGGAAGAAGTAAGTTTTTTGAGGTCATTCAAAATACATTCACTTTTTTTCTGCATCAAAACATCTCTGGAATGTATTGATAGAATATGTCCAAAAAAAAAAAGAGACTGCAGGTTTAACTGTTAAAAAGTTGTGCACAAACTCTGGGAAAGTCAAGTTAATGATGTGAAGGTAATTCTATACCAAACGGTTGAAATTTACGATGTACTGGTTTCAATAGCAGATGACGTTTCACTTTCTGGACCGCATGGAACCCAATCATGTGCAGAAGCCAGGAAAATTGCACACAAAATTGCTCGATCTCATGTTTATTGTTCATAAGTGATTTAGTGTGATATTTATTTGAGATCAATATATCTAGTAATTCAATCAGTTAATGATCGATTTATGCAGTTAACATCTCACGTGATTTATCTGGATTTTTTTTTATGATATTAAAAAACAGGAGAAATGTGGTAAAGGGGAGTTTACAAAGATTGCATGGACCTTCAATTAGCTTAAGGACTGAAAACGGAGATTCAGCAGATTGCATCAGAACTGTGAGATGAATTATTTGCTTTATCAAGTAGAATTACAGAAAAATAAAGCCCTAGAGTAGGCCTAATATTAAACCGCCTGTGTGGAATGGGCTTAGTTGCTCTTTTTCCGAATGCATATGTGGCATTGCGAATTTCGCTTACACTCCCGATAACAGTGGCGAGTGCAGCGAGAAGCTTTTCGAAGCTCAAACTCATAAAAACATATCTTCGTTCTACCTTGTCTCAGGATCGTATGATTGAATTAGTTACAATATTTATAGAGTAAACGATTGCAGAAGATTTGGATCTGACTGAAGTAATTGAAGTTTGCCACTGCAAAAGCTAGAAAAGTATATTTTTCTTGAAATCTTCAATATTTTTATGCTTAAATTAATAAACGTGAAATTTAAATTTTTTAGAGCATTTTCGAAAAAAAAAATGCTCTATTGTCCCCTTTTTGTCTGTCTGTCTGTCATCACCCTAGATCTCAACAACCATAAGTCCTAGACCCATGATGTATATATCATTTTGTAGGTCTTGGCCTGCCATGTGTACATCAAAAGTTCATTTCGCGATCTGACTTCTGAGGGCCGAAAAAGAGGACTTATTAAGTACCGTTTTTACTATATAAGCTATATTAACAAAGGAGCGCCCTAGAACTCAGCAACCATAAGTCCTAGACCCATGATGTATATATCATTTTGTAGGTCTTGGCCTGCCATGTGTACATCAAAAGTCAATTTTGCGATCTGACCTCTGAGGGGCGAATATTAGTGCTTCGTAGGGTACCATTTTTTTTTTACTATATAAGCTATATATTTCGCGATTAGATCTCTGAGGGCCGAATAAAAGCGCTTATTAGGTACCGTTTTTTTTTTACTATATAAGCTAGATTAACAAAAGGGGTAACTCATTATTTATTTTTGTAACGGTTATTCAACAAGACTTACTTCCCTTACTTTTTATAAAACCCATAATACCATAATAATACATAACACGCGCAATGCATTACACAATTGAATTTATAAACATTTCCAAAATTTCCAAATATTTACTGAAAGACAGCATACGTACTGATACATAACACAAAAATGCGCTAACACGTCCTGTGTCCAGAATGGAACAGGCTTAGATTGCTTGTTTTTAATTTTTCATAACTTTTAAAACAAAAAAGCAACTTCCTAAAGTCAACTATCTTTTATAAAGTTGCCCAAATTGTATAATTTGTTATTTAGAGTAAAGACAAGTAATAAAATTATAAATCTATCATATTTTTATTTTCATAATTTGGATTTACTTCAAAATAAATTAAAAAATATAGAGTTTTCTTAGGAAAATGAAACTCACATGGACAGGATTTATGTCCTTGGATTTTATACAGAAAGGATTAAGCCGTCATTTGCTTGATATTGACTTTTGATAATTATCGAGGCGGTTTAATAATTAGAAAGTGTTGGCCGAAAGGCTTACACTACCTTACCTACCGTTGGTAGAAGTGGAGGGTGCTTGCTCACCTCGCCACTTTCTAACTACAGTAATGGTAGAACCAAGAACACGTCGCCTTTCTGGCAACTTAGTAGGGGATACGCATGGAGGTTAGATTACTGGAGGCGGCGTGACGTCACTAGGCTGAAGCCAGATCCCATCCGCAGCAGCCATCTTGGTTAACTCAAAACATTGGAAGCTGTGTAGTGTGTATGTTATATTATTGTATTATTTTGAACGTTATAAAACACTGCGTTATAAATAAAAAAAAACGTTATAAATGCCCTCTTGTTCGGCGTACGGTAGTACACAACGACGACAAGAAAACGGGATATCGCTTCATTGGCTAGTCACTATAATAATAATGCTAATTAGTTAATTAGTTTGTGCTTAATAATGTTGCTGTAAAGCAGTGCTGTCGTAAAATGCAATAAACACAATAAAAAAAAGCATCATGCCTGCTCGAACAGTTTTTAGGTTACAATCAGATAATCCTAATGTATTTTTGATACAGATTTCCAAAGGATCCAATCCAACTAAAGAAATGGATCCACGCAGTTCGCCTAAAGACTTCGTTCTTTCATTGTCAGCTATTTTGTGTTCAAAGCACTTAAAGGAAGAAGACATTGACCGAACAAGCTAGTCGTGCGTACGAATTCGGGATTAATGCTTTGCTGTCTGTGTTCGATGCATTCCGGAATATCTTCAGAAGAAACAGAAGCCTCGAAAGCCAACATAAGTGCGACACATTATCGATTCATTTCCAGTAATTGCGGAATCTTCGACCTCTGCTGCAAATGCAACTTCGTCAACATCAGCCGCAGACAGGTATATGCATAACAGTGCTGAGCACGAACCAAGGGCATGAACTCCAAGGAAAGCCGAATTAAAAAGAAAGTTTGATTTCTCACAGACGCAACTGCAGTCATCTCGAAAGAAAATTAAACTCATTCAGCAGTCTAAACGCCGAATACTCCACCGAAATGCTACTTTGTCAGCAGTAATTACTGACCTTCGTAAGCATAATTTACTGTCGACTGATAGTTTGCAGGTGTTGGATAGCTGTGCTTCCGGCGTGTCTGATTTATTGAAACGCCAAATTACAAAAAAACTGGTGAAGCACTTCCAGTTAAATACCTTTTCTTTATCATAGTGAATGCAAATATGCTATTACTAGCTGAACAGGCCCGGTACCCGGACCGGCTATTAGGCACGCAGTTGGAGTTGAAAATGGTGATGCGCTTACAACACCATATCATTGACTAATCTTAATTCATTCATAATATTTTAAAGGACTCTTTCTCAATAGTTCTTTTTTTTTTTAATAATTTATCAGTTCTCTTTCACTTAGCCCCACACCCATCCTTCCCTCCCTCCCTCCCCCGCCCGCCACCCCCTTCCACTCAAGTCATGCCCGAATCGCAGTGGGTCTCAATGTACAAAATTACAAAAAGGGGCATTTAGTATAACTGCATGTTCTTAGAACACCACCCCCCTTCCACTCAAGACATGCATAAAGTAAATATTCACGACAAAGAAGAAATATTAAATACTCACTACCAATAATAAGAAATCTGTAAATGTGTGCAGTTGAAGAAGAAATAGTAAATACTCACGACGAAGAAGAAATATTAAATAATCACGACAAATAATTGATAAACAAACTGCGCACCAAATATACTCGCATCTAGTAATTTTGGAATTCCCCAGGCGCGCTGTTTTTTTTTTAACTCGTCGAAGGTGTGATGTAGAATTCAGACTTTTTTTTTTTAGCAATGTACTCTATCAACTCGTGCGGTGCCGTGTATTTGTAACGTGCAGACATGTGGCTTTTATTGCCATAAACATCAAATACACCGCACGGTGTGTAGGTCTGTCAAACGGTCGAACAACCGTCTATGTTAGCCGATTATGTATATAGATATACCAGAAGCTTATAACTTTATTCTTTAATTATTTTAAAGTTAACATATTATTTCGTATTTAAAGCCATTTATTTTAAATCAAAAAATCAAATTTATGTACCTAATCCTAATCAAATACCATAATATTGAAACAACAATTTAGTGGCTCTTTAAAAGCTGAGAAAAAAATGTAAATTATAAATTTTGGTTCTTCGGTCTCAAAAGGTTGCCGACCCCTGCACTAGTACTATATAGGGCGGTCACGAACACGTGACCAAAATCATGTGATAGAGTACAAATCGCCATTTTGTTGAACCAAGGCTACATTCCCACGATAGCTACCGATAATAGTAACTTAATAAACGGGACAGTACTAATGACATTAGTAATGTACTGTAAAAAAATTCATTCTTTAAATTACTTTTTATTGTATACACCATAGAGGGGATTAAATTTATATGTGACGATTGGTTTGGTCCAATAGAAAATAAACTAAATTTGACCGAAAAAGAGTATAACTGCAAAACACGATCATTCCCATGCCATAGATAGTATCAATGGCCTTGCTAGAAAAAATAAACTTTTTATTTTGAGTGTTCATAATATTTCTTGTTTCAAGTTTTCAGTCATTTTTGGAGCATTTTCGAAAAAAAAAAATGCTCTATTGTCCCCGTTTTGTCTGTCCGTCCGTCCGTCATCACCCTAGATCTCAACAACCATAAGTCCTAGACCCATGATGTATATATCATTTTGTAGGTCTTGGCCTGCCAAGAAATGACTTTTTTCCATTTCGCGATCTGACCTCTCAGGGCCGTAAAAGGGGCCTTACTACCGTTTTTTACTATATAAGCTATATTAATAAAGGAGCGCTATATCTCAGCAACTATAAGCCCTAGACCCATGATGTATATATCATTTTGTAGGTCTTGGCCTGCCATGTGTACATCAAAAGTTCTTTTCGCGATAGGACCTCTGAGGGCCGGGCTTCAGGGCTCCTAAGGGGCTTATATATTATATATACACCATGTACGTTCAATAACCCGTTCATTTGGTGCGAAATACTGCAGTACGTAGTTTCACCAAGATTTATTAAGAAACTCATCAAATGAAATAGTAAGCTTGTTTTTGTTTTATTTTACATTACCATACCAAATGCTATTTAAGTTACTAAGACGTCTTATACTTATTACTTGTACAGACATAATAAGAGAATACCAGCAATATTACTAATAAAATTAAAACTGACAAAAAAAAGGAGTAATGGTAGATCTTTTAATGTTTTATTGACATTTATTTCACATTTTTAAGTAATACAAAAAATAATAAAGATATTAGTTGAAAATTAAACATATAACTATTTGATTAGTAGCTATGCCTATGATTATTAAAACTTAAGTTAAAGTCATGGTAGTTAAAGATGCAAGACAAATTGATAAAATTAACTGTCATATGAAAAATTAATTTAAAAACATAACACATGTATGATACAACTAGTTTAGTGGATGCTAAAATGTGGGTTTTGAACAAATCTTTGTGAGTTTCTCTAATTTGTATAATTAAGAATAATTATAGTGCAATACATTTTTTAAAAATCATTATAAGAATAATACACTTTAATTA
Source organism: Bulinus truncatus (assembly GCA_021962125.1). Lineage (NCBI taxonomy): Eukaryota > Metazoa > Mollusca > Gastropoda > Planorbidae > Bulinus > Bulinus truncatus. The sequence continues at coordinate 257,532 of JAGDYQ010000002.1, read as the reverse complement.
TACTAGTTATATTCATTTTATTAATGTTATAACTAAAAATAATTGACATAACCCATAATAGATAATTAGATTAACCCAATTCTTTTCGGATTAAATTACAGCCGACTAATAACTTTAAAAATAGTCCTCAAATAGGCCATAAATTAAAGCATAAATATATTTAAATTTTTTAGTGGTATGATAAAGACAATGCTGTTTTCTATGTGGACACCTAAAGCTTAAAATTTAAACCCAATGTCTTAGAGGCATAATCCATATTTCTGGCACCCAGTTTGACTAATAATTTTAAATACACTGTCTTAGTAAAAAAAAATACTTTTGATCATTTCATTAAAAAAATTACAATGAATAAAATAAAATAATAAAGACATTAGAAATGTATGTTTAGTCACTTGATTGGCTATACATATGATATGTGTTGATAGAATGGTCTTTAGCACTAGATTTGGGTGAATTTTTAAATGCTGACTAGGTAAAAACATATTTAACTTTCTATGTGATAAAATCTATAAAGCTTTAAAACAGGCACAATTAAGTAAAAGTAGTTGATTTTTAAAATGTGATTTAAAAATGTAATACTTGATAAATTTAACCTTTAAAGTTCATTTAAGAATCCTTATTCAGTTCCAGACTTGTCAGTAGCACATCATTTTTCTAAATATTAAGTTCCAAAGTGATATTACAGGCTGGCTTTACTTCAGTCAGTGATGTTATATCAGAGAAGTCGTCACATAAAGCCCCTGCTAGGTATATTCAGTGTTTCGATGCGAATCAACCAAATATATTTTATTATTGGATTGATTGACGTAGAGCCTCCAGTACATTTGAGTACATAGAAGCCTGTAAAGTTGGGATCGGTTATTTCTGTATGTCTATATTCCATCTTGAGAGGCCTGTAAAATTGGGATAGGTTATTTCTGTATGTCTATATTCCATCTAAGCCTGTTACCATCCATACATGTCACTGATTTTGAATTTTCAGCAATGTCAAATTTGACTTAACAGCTTAATGATACTATTTTTGTATCATTTATTTTACAATGGGTACAGTTGTTTACGCTGTTCTGAAGGTAATAAGTTTCTGGCTTAATAGGGTGAGCTTTGAATATTTCACCAACATCAGGATAATTTCACAGCAGGGCGCTAATGCTGACAGCCCATTACTTATATTGTCTTTGGCTGACATCAATATGCTTTGCAGAGAAACCAGACTCTGGGCTATTTTCTTCTGTACACTGCTCAATCCCACATAGCTAACTTACTATAAATATGATCGGTACGGGGAACCAAATATCACATTACTTACTACATTATTACATTCCATTCCTTCCTTCATCCATAGGAATTGTCATCTTTTGATACATTCATGCCTAAGAGAGTGAGAGAGGGAGGGAGGGAGGGAGGGAGGGAGGGAGAGAGAGAGAGAGGGGGAAGGAGAGAGGGAGGGAGGGAAAGTGGGAGAGAGAGGGGGAGGAGAGAGGGAGGGAGAGAGGGAGGAGAGAGAGGGAGGGAGGGGAGGGAAAGAGGGAGAGAGAGGGAGGGGAGGAGAGGAGGGAGGGAGAGGTAGGGGGGAGAGAGAGGGAGGGAGAGAGAGGGAGGGAGGGGGAGGGAGAGAGAGAGAGAACTGCCAAAAATGTTGTGTATCACATTGCTTTAAGATAAATGTACCCTTTTATTGCAATTTGCAAATTTAAATCTTAATTAAACGTCAAATTACGCTTCTTTAATAAACAGAAAACATTATTTTAAACCCGGGCAAAGCCGGGTACTTGCAACTAATTTTAAAATATGCCACAACAACTCTCAATAATGTGATTACTGTAAAATGTCAATTAATTATAATTTCTTTCAAATATTAAATTTAAGAAATAAATCAAAGGAATTATGAAAATGATACATATAAACTAAAATGAATTACAAAGTTAAAAAAGTTTAAATTTTAGGGGGGGCAGATTGGAAATTCAAGGGGGGGGCGCCCCCCCCCTTAAAAGTTTTAGGGGGGGGGCCGCTGCCCCCCCCTGCTCCGCCGCCAGTGCTGATCGTTATTTTAAAACTAATCAGAAAATCACCATTGGTTCAACAAAATGGCGACTGTTTACAATCTCGCGTCTGTATGACATCACACGTGACCACTGTGTATGGGACCATGATATGATGGATAGGAAAAACTACAGGGTCCAAAGCCGTCGTATCCAGGAAGTTATTTATTACCACAGGGCACTCCTTTAGTATTATCGAAACAGACCAAACAAAAAAATATACTTTTATAAATTATTTGTTACATTAAAAAAAATAAATCTTTCATTGCTGCAAACATTAAATCCTAGGTTTTCACTATTTTTTAATCGGGTATTGTTTTCCGAAGACGAATTTTTAGACCAATCGATTTGCAGCTTAAATATATGCGGCTTAGTTTACATTTGTCTGCAGTGGACGAATATGCTAAATAAAAATATTGGCTATATTTGTAATGTAGTACAGGTCATAGATATATGGGGTAGGAGCTGATAGGTAAATCGTTTTCCTATTAACCATATAATGATTATAAAAATACTTGGTTAGAGACGCACGGCACAGCGGCATAGGTTACTTTTACTTTTAATCATTATTCAATATTCATTAATCATCATTAATGTTGTCTACTCTGGGTAGACCTCAATACTGGACTGTTTTTAATTTTATAATATACTGTTATAAATATATATATATATATATATATAGATACATAATTGTCATAATTATAAAACAAATTTGTGTTTTCTGCTTGATACTAAATTGTATTAATATTCATTCAATTTGACATTATTACACGCCCTGCTCCTGGTTATCTCATAACGCACTGGCTCCACTTCCGTCATGTGACGGACGATGTATTTTTTTTTTACCTCTTCCGTCAACAGAATGAACTCTTATGATTTGAAGTTATTTTCTTTTCGCAATTTTTTCTAATTATACATTAAAATGAGAGGTAAGTTTGTGTGGCGCGCTAGTAATGTAGGTTGTTCGCTTGGCTGAGACCCAGTTTGGCTATCTATGTGCAGGTTCGATTCCTAATAGAGACATACATTTTTTTGTTCAGATTTTATTTTTCAGGATCAGGGTTAGGGATAGGGGGTTAGGGATAGGGTTAGGGTGTGGAGCAATATCTATTGATGGTCATTTTTTAATAAATCATAAATTTTTTTTTCAAGATTTTTTTTTCAGGATTAGGGTTAGGATTAGGGATAGGTTTAGGGTTAGGGATAGGATTAGGGTTAGGGATAGGGTTAGGGTGTGGAGCAATATCTATTTATGGTCCCTGAAAAAAAAAATATCTCCGATTTTTAACAGTAAATGACGTCATCAACGTCTGCAGTAAATAAGAGTTCTCATTCATTCTGTTTACTCTTTAAATGTGTTAAAACGATCGCCGATTTTGAGCACCATCATTGTGTAAGTAGTAATATCATAATATAAACTGCATTTATAACTTTATATCATAAGAGTTGACGGAAGAGGTAAAAAAAAAATACATCGTCCGTCATATGACGGACGTGGAGCCTGTTCAAATAGGCACAGTTTATCTAGGAATTGTTAGAAATAATAGATTTGACAGTTATCTACTGATTGAGAGATAGCTGTGGTTATCAAAGGCGGTCTTTGTCCCAGGTTTAGTTTTGCTACAGTTAGAAAAAAACAAACAAATCCAGGCAGTTGGCCCCACTTGCGCCTCCCCCCCCCCACTTCACTAACTGTGACTTATTAATTTGGTACAACCATCTGTAAGATCAGCCTTTCAGCAATTAGGGTCACTAAATATTCAGTTTAATGAAGGACTTTACTGTTTCATGATAATTTTTTGTGACCATACATTTTAAAAATTCCTCACAGTACTCACACCAAAGTATAGTATATGCACATATGATATGCCAATGTGAACTATGTCATAGCCTTATTGCTTGAATGACATTAACTATCACTAAATTACTGAATTAAGATAACAGTAAATAATATATATACAGTAGGTATTCGGTTAACGAACTTAATCCGTTCCACAATTATGTTCGCTATCCGAATCGTTCGTTAACCGATCATCGATTTACCATATATGATAATGGAAATTCGATTAATTCGTTCTGGAGATCCTAAAAATTAAGTTAAAAAAAATTATCATGTACAAGAATAATTTCTTAGTAAGTTATTTATTACAAATATGATACATACACATAGTCTTGCTTATTAATCTGTCCTTTTCCTTTCTTTGGGCGTTAAAGAACATGTCCAATGTCGATTGTTTTTCTATCTCCTTCAGGACATTCAGGAAATGATTGATAGCAATGTCGTTGTAGAGATCAGCAACCCTATTGACATCAGCTTGTTTAATGCCAGATCTCCTTTTAAATTTTGTAAACCAGCCAGTGGTAGCCTTGAATTTTAGATTTTCGGAGGACGAGCCTGGAGTTTGTTCTTTCAATTTCTCAAAAATTTCTCCAGCCTTCTCTTGAATGATGACCATTCTAGTTACATCTCTTTTCACCTCCCGTTCATTTATGCAAACTAAAAGCAAACTCTCGATTTTATCATGAATGACACTTTTTTTTGCTTCTCAGATGTAATTTTCGTTACTCCTTTAGCGGCTTGAGTCTTCTTGATGAAATCTTTTTTAGCTAGGATTGTGCCTACAGTAGACCTGTTCAAGCCGTACTGCCTGGTAACATCAGTCATTATTTGTCCACTCTCTACTTTAGTTTTTAATCTCTTGCTTGGTTTTTATGGTGAGCACAGTTCTTGACACTCCACTCTTTTCAGGTTCCATAATATTTTCAAATTTTCAGGGTTTTTTTATAAGGCGTTTAGAGAAACACATACGAAAACCACAAGGACATAAACCAACTACACATGTATGGTATACACTATTGACGATGTGTCGTCGCACACTACCCTACGCGTCGTATGGTGTTGCCTCACTGCTATGTAGTATGAATGATGACGTATCAGCGCACGCGCACATCCATTTTCAGGAAAAATTGAGGACTGATGTCGGGTGTTTCGAGAGCTGAGACGTTTTCGTTAGAATTAGTTTTTGTTCGTTGTCCGAACACAAAAATCTTTCCTGAAAGTGTTTGTTGTCCGATTTGTTCGCTGTCTGAACAGTTCATTAACCGAATACCCACTGTATATATATATTTATATATATATATATTTAAATTGGTAACTAAACTAATCAGAAAATATGTTAGATTTTTTTTTTTGTTAATAACATGTATTGTTTAATGGGATAATTTTTTGACACCAGCAGTGGCGTTTATCCTTGCCCCCCTGAACAGACTCTTTAAATGCAACTCCCCGCCGTTATAGTTGAACAATTTTGAAATAGAATTTAAAGTATTAAAATGCCTTAGAATTCCAGCATGCTTTGAATTCAAACACCTGGCGTGCTGTTTCTGTGTTATTAGTCTTTTTTAAGTACCAGTATGTTTATGTAGCAATGATGCTAAATTGTGCTATCCATTAAAAATGGATAAGTAGTAAAGGCATTTGGTATGATGTTTGCAACTTCTTTCTATGCATTAATCCTGTTCTTTTTTAAAATGTGAACATAGGTCTGAATATAGCATGTTTAGTTGTTTGATTCTAGAAATTTGTCATGCTATGTTGTCAGAGCATAGGTCTGGATTTATTTATTTAAATATCCAGACTTACGTGAACTTGGCTGGCATGCCAAATTTATCAAAGAAAATACTGTATTCAGTTTTTCCTCTTAGCACTACACATAGAAATGGTCGCTCATGTGTATGCACATTAACACAGAGCACATAAATAGATGTATATATAAAAAGGTCACCATGAAGTTAATGAGATTTGTATTTTGGTTTTATAAGGTAAAGAAATTCTATAAAGAACTGCATCAAAGTCAATTCAACAAAATCTTGTAATGAAACTAAAAAAAAAAAATATTTAGTAGTAGCTACACTTATCTCAGTAAAGAGCACCATGTGGCCCTTTATTGATTTTAGTGCCTCTCCCATTGAGTCAGTTTTTCCTATTATTTAGTTCCGTTCGTTCCGTAACTCCTTGTAAATTTATGATGGTGCTACCCTTGAAAGTATTATCTACTATATAAAAAAAACTGATGGTGGCTCTCATTGACCTAATCCATGTCCTTCATTTCTAAATATCATTAAATTATTCATAAAAATTAAAACTTCTTTAATAAACTTCCTCAGCCAATAACATTTTCCGCACACAGCCTACGGTAAATTTGGTGGTCAGACTTTTCGACCCCGGACAGTTTGACCCCACGACGTTGCGACACTTCGACCCTGGGACAGTTCGACCCCATTAACTGATAAAAATAATATTTGAATAATTATATCTTCGTTTTAAATATGTTTAATAACTTTGTTCAACATGCGTTTAATTGTTAAAGAAATTTGTTGTTTTTTAAAATTTAAAATGTGTGTTTTAATTGGTATTAATTTTTTTTTTTTTTTTTAAATGTTTAAAATGTGTGATTTAGTTTTTGTGATGTCTTATCAATAGACACAAGTTGTGTGATTATGTCACGTAATTTCTACACTCAACAAATCTCCCCCCTCCTCTATGATTATAACTAGGGCTGTACCGGATTGTAATTTTTAGATCCTGCAGGAATCGGAACCAGAATCGGATTTAATATTTGAATCCTGCCGGAATCGGAACAGGAACCGGATTTTACCAAATTAAATAGTAACTCTTCCGAAAGAAGTAACAATTTCTCGCCTAACATAAAAAGATATAAGAATGAAAAATAGAATAAAAATTTGTACATTCTAGATAGCAAAAAACAGTATTAACCATTTAGATCTTGAAGAAAGAACCCTTCCACAGAAAAATTCTTCATTGCTTTCATATCCATGATTGGCTGCTGCATTTTGTAGATACAATGCAACACTTCCCAATAGTGCAGCCGCTGCTGAACGACTTTTAGTGTTGCGGCCAAATTTTACCATCTAGAAGGTGTAAAATGTCCGATGTTCTTTTTGATGAATCAGTTTTTCTGTATATAAATTTAAAAAAACTAGTTTGAAAGTTGTTATTGTTATAAACCTTTTGAAAAATGTTAACATTATAAACAAAATGATTAATGTGAATAATATTGATATTTTTATTAATTTACCTTATTTATTGTTTATTAAACCTTAAAAAATTTTCATTCAAAAATATGTTTGTTAAAATTCACTTAAATAAAAAAGTTAGTTCAAAAAAGTTAAACTAAAAACAAAAGCTAATTAAAAGTTAAATTCTTTTGATAAAAAGTTAGTTAACTGATAGTTTAACTACTTTTTAAAAAAGTTATTAGTTACAACAATAGTTTAACTATTGATTTCTAGTTACTGCCCATCACTGCTTCTCAAATTATTAGAATAGGTCCAGAATTGAGTTAAAGATTTGATGCCACCATATAGCCACACTTAAAAATCGAAACTTTGTTAAAAACTATATATGTATATATATATATATATATATATATATATATATATATATATATATATATATATATATATATATATAAGCATAGATAACTGCACAAAAAGAATTGACAATTAGAAAAAAATATATTGGAAAATGTACCATATTTCAAAAGAAAACATGTTTGCTATATTTTTTTTTGCTTTAAAATTTTGATGAAGATTATAGGAAATGTACTCAGGTCTATAGCTAGATTCGTTGTTACTAGCTGTGCGCCTAATCTATATGTCAATAAAGACTCAAAGCCCAGTGAGCCAGAACGAGTCTTTTGTGGTGGCTCCTTATAGCAGGGTTTTAGTAAACCCTCCCATTAGTGATTAGTTGGATCTAAAGGTGTAAACATCTCACCCTTTACAGGGACTTTTTGTAACAATAAATAGACAAAGGAAATAACATGTCTATTTTATTTTTACGGTTTGTTTTTATTTTTTTTCAAACTTCAGCTGTTGTTTGGGTCCTTTCGCTACATTTCAAGGGAACTCCGGTACTTTAATTTTTCTCTTTGGTGAAAATTATATTTATTAAGATATTGACTTCAAAGTTCAATGTCGAGTAATGATCTGGGTAATGAGGCCTAAGGCATGACGTTACCTTACGGCTACCATATATCTTCACCCATACTTTGGTATAATACTGAAATACCATTAACGCCTTTTATTTACACATTTCCCATTCAAGCAACATTGTCATTAAACTTCCTTCTAATTCTGTACTCACACTCACATGTGTTCTGTCCACTGGATCTACGGGCATGCCACAATTATAACTATCGTTCTTCCTTACAACTATTAATCCACGAGTCTGATACTCATTAGGTCTAAATCTCGTTCTCTGCCACTGATTAATTTCTCCCACTGACTGACCTACACCAGCTACAGTGGGTTAACATGTCCAGGTGAAGTTGGTTTTCGTTGTGGTGTATTCACTAAAGCGGTCACTTGTTAACAAACAGGATCTGAAATCGACACTTCTTCCTATCATATTTCCACTGAACTATTTTTTCGTATGACCACAACTTTTGGTCCAATACTGTTTTTCAATCACTTTTACTTGACTAATTTCCCTTTTTTTTTACATTAATCTTCTCAACTTAAGCTTCAACTTTGCATAGTCGATCTATCAAAACTTTCAACCCTTGTTCTATTTTAGGCTGTGATTGTATCTATTGGTTCTGATCTAGTTCTTCTTAGAATAATGTCACACATGTACCTAATTGGGTCTATACATGTAGCACGTTGATTCTACAATGTAGCAAGTTGATTCTATACATAGTTTATTAATTTACATGTATGTTGAGTCTATACATGTAGCAAGTTGATTCTATACATGTAGCTAATTGATTCTATACATAGCACGTTGATTCTATACATGTAGCTAATTGAGTCTTACATGTAGCAAAGTTGAGTCTATACATGTAGCTAATTGAGTCTATATACATGTAGCAAGTTCATTACATAACCACCAAGTCACTTCATATTTAGGTATTATTATGCAGCTGTGTATTACTGCTCAGCAATTATATATATTTATTTTTTTTTTCTATCTAAAAAATTATTCAATAAAGAATGAACAAAATATGTATTACTTATCTTTATTATAACGAGCCTTTGACATAATTATGAAATGATTTGCAAATGATATATTTTTAAAAAATAAGAAAAGCTTATTGATAAATAAACTTAAATTTCAGTTGTTTGTTCTTCATGGCTGTGTCAATAAAGTCACATCAAAACGTTCATTCAACGAGACTGTGAAATGATTTTTCCAATCTCCAATTTGTCCTTAAATTAAAAGAAAAAAAATACAATGTCGTGTAAAGTATAATGTTCGTTTTTATCAAGTAAATTATGATGTCAATTTTTTCAAGTCTCTTGAACTAAAAAGTAAAACGAGAAGATGGGAGCGAAATTTCATCAAATCATTTTATTCCATTTTATAACATTTTATCCTATCCCCATTTTATCATTAAAACATTAAAATGTATTTACACTGTGCCACACTTTGTGGGTATATTTGGGAACTGGGTGGTGGTGGAGGCAGAGCAGTTCTTGTGTTATAGAGGTCTCCAGTCAGAGCAGTTCTTGTGTTATAGAGGGCTCCAGTCAGAGCAGTTCTTGTGTTATAGAGGGCTCCAGTCAGAGCAGTTCTTGTGTTATAGGAGGTCTCCCCAGTCAGAGCAGTTATTGTGTTATAGAGAGCCCAGTCAGAGCAGTTCTTGTGTTATAGAGGTCTCCCAGTCAGAGCTGTTCTTGTGTTATAGGAGGGCCCCAGTCAGAGCAGTTCTTTTGTTATAGAGGTCTCCAGTCAGAGCAGTTCTTTTGTTATAGAGGTCTCCCAGTCTGAGCAGTTCTTGTGTTATAGAGGGCTCCAGTCAGAGCAGTTCTTGTGTTATAGAGGTCTCCCAGTCAGAGCAGTTCTTTTGTTATAGAGGTATCCCAGTCAGAGCAGTTCTTGTGTTGTAGAGGGCCCCAGTCAGAGCAGTTCTTGTGTTATAGAGGTCTCCCCAGTAAGAGCAGTTCTTGTGTTATAGAGGTCTTCCAGTCAGAGCAGTTTTTTTGTTATAGAGGTCTCCCAGTCAGAGCAATTCTTGTGTTATAGAGGTCTCCAGTCAGAGCAGCCTTTCAAAGCAGAGAGGTCCTCCCAGTCAGAGCAGTTCTCTTTGTTATAGAGGTTCCCCCAGTCAGAGCAGTTATTGTGTTATAGAGGGCCCTGTCAGAGCAGTTCTTGTGTTATAGAGGGCCCCAGTCAGAGCAGTTCTTGCGTTATAGAGGGCCCCAGTCAGAGCAGTTCTTGTGTTATAAAGGTCTCCCAGTCATGTCAGTTCGTGTTATAGAGGGCTCCAGTCAGAGCAGTTCTTGTGTTATAGTGGGCTCCAGTCAGAGCAGTTCTGTTATAGAGGGCCCAGTCAGAGCAGTTCTTGTGTTATAGAGGTCTCCTCAGTCAGAGCAGTTATTGTGTTATAGAGGGCTCCAGTCAGAGCAGTTCTTGTGTTATAGAGGTCTCCCAGTCAGAGCTGTTCTGTGTTATAGAGGGCCCCAGTCAGAGCAGTTCTTGTGTTATAGAAGTCTCCCAGTCAGAGCAGTTCTTTTGTTATAGAGGTCTCCCAGTCAGAGCAGTTCTTGTGTTATAGAGGGCCCCAGTCAGAGCAGTTCTCTAAACAGAGTCTTCCAGTCAGAGCAGTTTTTTTGTTATAGAGGTCTCCCCAGTCAGAGCAGTTCTTGCGTTATAGAGGTCTCCAGTCAAGTGTCAGTCTGTGTGTTATAGAGGGCTCCAGTCAGAGCAGTTTGTGTTATAGAGGGCTCCAGTCAGAGCAGTTCTTGTAAGAGGAGGGCTCACAGTCAGAGCAGTTCTTGTGTTATAGAGGTCTCCAGTCAGAGCAACTTGTGTTATAGAAGTCTCCCAGTCAGAGCAGTTCTTTTGTTATAGAGGTCTCCCAGTCAGAGCAGTTCTTGTAAGCATAGAGGGCCCCAGTCAGAGCAGTTCTTTTGTTATAGAGGTATCCCAGTCGAGCAGTTCTGTGTTATAGAGGGCCCCAGTCAGAGCAGTTCTTGTGTTATAGAGGTCTCCCAGTCAGAGCAGTTCTTGTGTTATAGAGGTCTTCCAGTCAGAGCAGTTTTTTTGTTATAGAGGTCTCCCAGTCAGAGCAATTCTTGTGTTATAGAGGTCTCCCAGTCAGAGCAGTTCTGTGTTATAGAGGTCTCCCAGTCAGAGCAGTTCTTGCGTTATAGAGGTCTCCCAGTCAGAGCAGTTATTGTGTTATAGAGGGCCCAGTCAGAGCAGTTCTTGTGTTATAGAGGGCTCCAGTCAGAGCAGTTCTTGGTGTTATAGAGGGCCCTAGTCAGAGCAGTTCTTGTGTTATAAAGGTCTCCCCAGTCATGTCAGTTCGTGTGTTATAGAGGGCTCCAGTCAGAGCAGTTCTTGTGTTATAGAGGGCCCCAGTCAAGTTGTTCTTGTGTTATAGAGGGCCCCAGTCAGAGCAGTTCTTGTGTTGGAGGGCCCCAGTCTCGAGCAGTTCTTGTGTTATAGAGGTCTCCCAGTCAGAGCAGTTCCTGTGTTATAAAAGGCCCAGGCAGACCAGCTGAAATGTTATAGTGCCCTGTGCAGAAATGCCTCCAGTTTTTTTGTTTGACACCCTGGTATTTCTTGATGAATGGAGGCTAGTGGTTTTATTTGTATTCATTTTTTAATCTGCACATTTGTGTAATGATTTGTTATAATAGCATAAATTCTAAACACGCCTAATTCTCGAGCTTATTTAGACATTAGGTTGTTTGATTAATTACTTATGCTTAAGAAAGGCTATGTCAAAGAATTGTTCGTATTTCGCACTCCCCCGACCATTTCCTCCTATTTCATACCTAAATACATTATTCAAGATATTCTTACTTTGTATAGTTTCAGGCAAAATAGGCCCGCACCCAGCACATGGCTCCTGAAGCAATGGTTGATTCCTCTTGAATATGCACTGCACCTCCAACACTTATTTCTTCTACATCCACATTTTATAACTGATGCTGATCAAGCTTTAAATCTGAATCTCCAATAATTCTTAATTAAAAACTTTATTGATTTGAAAAGATTCATTAATAAAAAAAATAACTAGTTAACTTTGTACTTTTCTATAAAAGGTCACACTTTTGTGCATCTCAGCAAGTGGCTCTGAAAGTCTTTGGCTCCAGCTTGTTCAATTTCCTTCATTTGTTCAAAACTGCAGGCATTGACAATGTTTGTACACAGCTCATTACTGGCGGATACATTGAGAAACCGGGCCAAGTCTTTCACCGTTTTGACTGATCCTGGAGAGTACAGCACAACAGAGCTGAATAACTAGTGTTATGTAAAGATTTTTTTATTAAATATTGATTAACATAACTAGTGTTGGTAAAGATTGTTTACTTATTAAATATTGAGTAACCAATAACTAGTGTAATGTAAAGATTGTTTACTTATTAAATAGTGATTAACTAATAACAAGTGTTATGTAAAGAGATTGGCCATTCCATGGATCGGATGGTACTGGGCCGCCAAAGAAAAATTAAATTATTTCCTTTAATCACTCTGGTGTATTTCTTCAAGATTGTTATACCCTTCATTTACGAGAAATAATCAACACCCTCCCCTCCTCCCTCTTCCAGCGGCCTGAGGTGAAATTTTCAATGTTGACCAGCCCGTGTTGAGAAAAAGATTGTGGAGACCACTGCTATTTAAGACATTTTTTTTCGGATATGAAATATTTACGATAAGACGAATATAAAACAAGTAGACATCCATTGTATGTGATCTCTCTGCCCTGAAGTAACCAATGAAATTCGTTACCTTTTTCATCTCCTCAAAGTAAACATGTTTGATTGGATGATCAGGTGGCGCTGCTCAAACTCAGACATCTGATTCAAATATTCAAACTGGGTCGGTATAGACACTGGTTGGAAAAAAAATAATAATTTCATCTTCTTGTTGCAAAACCGAAATGGGTTTTAAAAAAAAAATATTTTTGTTTTTAATCTGTAGCCATATACTAGTGGGATGGATGGTCGCGGCAAAAGTGCTCAACTGTTGACCTGAAGATCCCTTGTTCGATCTCCGGTGAGGACCAGTGGTTATGACCTAAGTCGGTACTGGCTTAAGTCCGCGCTATATCTCCCGTGGTGCCTCCATGGTGATTGCACTAATGGCTATGGTGGGGATGAGAGGTACCATATAAAACTCTCCGCCCCACTAGTGGTTCAGAGGATCCAACCATCCTTACAGTGACACACAGGCATATAGTATATATGATGGTCGTAGCAGTTTGTGGGGGCCAACAGCCTGGGGTGGCGAGGCAAAAGGTTGATTTGCCCCTTATATTGGTAAAAACAAACTCCCACACGGTATAAATTCATATAAAGATATGCACTATTTATTCTCTTACAAGTTTTAAAAGTTCCCTTAAGACCCCCAAGTGTAGAATTCATATTTTTTTCAGTAAACTCGGCATAAAAAAGGATTATGTGGTTAGCACAACACACAACGCCGCCTTTACTCCCCAACTTAAAGTCATGTACCCAGGGGGCGCCGAGAGCCAACAAGGGCCCCAGGGCAGGACATCATTGCGGGCCACCTTAATAATCAATGAGTCGTGAAAAATTTACCTGGTCGGGGCGGCTGGGCCCCTTACAGATGCGGGGCCCCCCTGGCAACGACCCTCCGGCTCCGCCTCCTCGGCGTGCCTGCATGTACACCCACAGGTTAGGTGGACTTGGGGAATTTTACCAAGACCCGGACAAATTCCCCCAAGTGCTCAACGAGGTGTGTACCCGGGACAGCTCTCTGTGACAGTCGACCACTCAACACCCCCCGCCTGACCGCTCGTCCCCCCAGGTAACAAGTATGAATGTCGGATGCACATTAATTGATGACGTAATTATATGTTTGTGTGGTATTATATAGTACAACTTACGGTAGTCACCAAGTATTGCGTTAACCCACATCTCAAACGAGAAATCCTCGAGGCCGAACATAGATTTTTATGTGCCAGTAATAGGAAGTGATCACGTCTTTAGATTTCGGATTACATGAATGATCTGTCAAAAAAATTAAAAATAAATAAGAAAGTTTTATGAAATAAATCGTTTTATTTTTTCATTTTTAAACATTTTCACAGAAGTGATCGATGAACGTTTAGTTGTATGCAGGTGGGTGGATCAGTAGACAACTTTGACAGGGGGGGCAAAACTGTTTTTATTGTTGAAAATTTCGATAATTAATTGATGTCTTACAAAACCTTATGGTAACGGGGGGGTATGGCCCTTCCCGTCCCGCAACCGGTTCCTGTTGTATATATGGTTGCACACCCATCGAATAAGATAAATTACAATGGCCCTATGAAAAAATTTAATTCAACTTTAACGTTTCCCATTAACATTGCCTTATTGGTCAGACTTAGCCCCCCCCCCCCCCCTCTCCCGCCACTATTCTATACACCTTATTAAGTTTGAAGACGGTAACTATCATGAAACCAATAGCGGACAATAATGGGAAGCTGAAACCATGGCGAACTCCCAAGGCCCCATGCATGTGAATGGGGGTGGGTGGGGGTTGGGGGAGAGAGAGGAACCACTAGTAGATAATTATTTGATTCTGTTTTTAGCCTTGAAATGGCTCACAGATACAGCTTTTTTGACATTTGACCTATGCTCCGAGCAATGGCATGTATAACTAAGGCCGAAAAGTGAAATAATTTTAAATCACTCGCTATTTTAATATTGTCATGGGTACATGTTTGTAGATTAGTAGATACTTATATATTATTATTTCCGTGGCACTTCTGCTTCTGGTATGTATATTTATATTACTGGTATATTATATTAATTTGTCTCTTCGGAGTTATTCTTGTTGACTGATTCGTGTATATTAAATTATATTAAGTGTCCACATATGTATGAGACGATCTCTAGGTTAAATCCAATATAGTAGGCTATCTGATTATTACAAATATATTATTAAAAAAATGCGTACTGAAATTACTTGTATATTAATTTTCGTGAAGAGAAAATTGGGCTATTTATAGACTTGACCAATCGATTGCCAAGATTATTTTATTTATCTACTGACTTAGTTCCTTATCTCTAAAAGAGCCATCGGGGCCAGAGCAAGTAATGGGTCAATGGGTCAAACGGGTCGCTAAATTCGATGGTTCACATGGGTCATGGGTCAATGTTCCCGACCTACGACCCATCCTTAGTCTCCGCTCGACCCTTAAAAAAAACCGTCGTCGCGGCAATTTTTTTAAATTTCAAAATGGTTTCTATGGCGACGGCCGCCATCTTTAAAATAACAACATTCAATTGGTTATGGGTCATGATGGGTCTGGGTCAAGAACTTGATGGGTCATATGGGTCATGGGTCAAGCTCAGTGACCCATTACTGCCTTGATCAAAGGCACATGAAGCGTAAAAATCATATTTTTCTTTAACGACGGCACAATGCCTATCCGTCTTTATTTCCCAACTTAAATCATGTACCCGTTGAATGCTGGTTAGACTTGAGGAACTTTAACCAACTTTCACCATCATCTGAAAAATCCCCCCCCTGTTCTCACCGAGGATCGAGCCCGGGACTCTCTGGTCGACAGTCAAGTATCTACGCCAATTGGCCCACAAAATTTTTATAAATAATTGATTAAAAAATAAACAGCATCGTAAACCGATGACCTTTAATCCTTGACCTTCGTTTTCTTGGAAATAATTTCCTGTGGCAGATGTGCCATCACGTTATGCGAGTTGAGAATTCTTGGCGAGAGCTCTTGTTCTGCTCTGTCCAGTCCCCCTGAGTTTCTAGCATCACCTGTTCCTTGGTTCTCTTCTCATACTCCGTCGTCTGCCTGAGTAACATCTGAGTTACTTCCCATAGCCAGTGAGTTCCTTGGAATAGAAAAATCCAGACGTGTCTGTGAATTCAATGAGTCATTAAAAAAAAAGCCACCAATATGAAGCAGCATTTATTTTACGTTGACAATTAATAGTAAATATCATAGCTTAGTAGGAAAAACCAATAATCTGATTTTAAAGTATAAAAAAAGAAGCATTTCCGGGAACTTACCACATTTGGGAAAAGCCGCTATGATGACATCGTCATCTCGAATAGGAAATTTCCGAGTTTTTTCCAAGTGTGCAACTGGATCATCAATTCCCGGGAAACAAAATATTTTATGGCCATAGGCTTCTTGTGAGGGTTTAGTGAAATAGGAAGGAATGCACTGATCACTTGAGTGAGACTTTTTCTTCTGTCATTTCTGTGGCACTGCTGTCAATAGTAAGTCTTCGTATAAAACAAAAGTAAAAAAGTCAAATGTTGTTTTTCCAATTCCTAACCGTTTAACTCGAAACTATTTATTTATCTAAGTATTTTCGTTGGGAAAATTTGGAATAGATTTTTGAAGCACATTTTAGTGGTAGATTTTCTGACATTGTGCATACGTGCTCTAGCTCCATGAAATATATGATTCAATAATTAATTGTGGACTAATTCTTGTTGTTTCTTTAGTTTGTAACAAATAAGAGTCGAAAAAAATTATCAAAACTAAGTTAAGGGAAATGACCATGCTTAGCTATGACGAACGGTACCACAAACGGGTTACTTCCCTTGTATCAATACACCGTTTCAGATCGAGAACTTAGCGTTCTGATATGTCAAGGCAGTGGCACACACGTGTGCATTTCATAATTGAAAAAAGAATTTGGTAAGTTTTAAATTTTCTGTTTTGTTATCTACCCTGGTCATTCTTAGGTTTTTTAGGAGCCCTCAGTCAGAAACTTTCAGGGGGAAGGGTGGATAGGGGGGCTCCGGACAAAATTTGTGTCGGAGTTCTGTTACGTCATTCTGGTCCTTTCAGTCTACGGTTTTATCGAGCTATTACTTCTGTTACGTCTTGGTCCTCTCAGTCTACGGTTTTATCGAGCTATTACTTCTGTTACGTCATTCTGGTCCTCTCAGTCTCCGTGTTAAACAATAAATTGTAATGTGTATCTAGTGTGGGAAGTAGAGAAAGTCTCCAAGATAGGCAATGGTAATGTTTACTGGTGTGAGAATAAAGATGAAGTTTCCAATGATAGACAACTGTAATGTAATGTTTACAAGTGTGAGAAACTCAAAATAAAGTAATTCACACTTCCGGCTGTGTGCCAATTTTTCAATACCAGTATTCAATTATTTGTTCACAAATAAAGTTTCAATGTTATAACATCACTTTTATTTGAGGAAATGTGCAGTTATAAAACATTTTCCCAAGATGCTACTAACATGCTACACATATTTCCTTTAGTCATGAAGTATAGATAACACAATACAAAAGAGATTTATCATGTTTTAAATTGAATTTCAATTTACCTTTAACGTTTTTCAACTCTTTGATGTTTGGAAAGGTTATAGTGTTTTAACTAGAATAATGTCCATAAATTACACTATTACAGTATTCTGTATTAATTATGGCGTTTCCACGTTTACTGAGATGATTCGACAGTTTTATTTCATAGACTGACATACTGGTCTGAAATAATATACATTTTTTTATCACTCACAAGCTCTGTAAAATTTACTGTAAAACTTAATTTTGTTTGGACGCAGTTGAGTAACGGTATGAAAATAAAATAAAAAATAAATTGATAAACCAGACTTCGATGTACAACCGTTTCGGAAAAATGATAGTTTACGCCCGTGTGTCACACGGAAAATTGCTATATTTAAAAAAGTAAAGTGGGGCTTTCTGATAGTTAATGACTAGATCCCTGTGTCAAGCCCGTGTCTCTATAGTAACGCCCGTGCGTCTCTATAGTTTACGCCCGTGTGTCTCTATAGTTTACGCCCGTGTGTCTCTATAGTTTACGCCCGTGTGTCTCTATAGTTTACGCCCGTGTGTCTCTATAGTACACCTGTGCATCTCTATAGTTTACGCCTGTGTGTCTCTATAGTTTACGCCCGTGTGTTCTCTATAGTTTACGCCTGTGTGTTTCTATAAGATTACGCCCGTGTGTCACTATAGTTTACGCCCATGTGTCTCTATAGTTTACGCCCGTGTGTCTCTATGTTTACGCCCGTGTGTCTCTATAGTTTACGCCCGTGTGCCTATATATTTTACGCCCGTATTATACTATATAGTTTACGCCCGTGTGTCTCTATAGTTTACGCCCATGTGTCTCTCTATAGTTTACGCCTCGTGTGTCTACCTATAGTTTACGCCCGTGTCTCTATAGTTTACGCCCGTGTGTCTCTATAGTTTACGCCCGTGTGTGTCTCTATAGTTTACGCTTTACGCATAAGGCCGTGGCTAACGTCTCTATAGTTTACGCCCGTGTCCGTCTACTATAGTTTACGCCCTGTGTTCGTCTGCCGCACGTTAGCCGTACCCGTAGCCACTTTTTTAATAATGATAATGTATACAATTATTTTTATAATATAATGATCTTTTCCTTCCTCGGACAGGTGAATCAACTCAACACTAAGTTATTTATAACTAAAAAAGTTTAACTAAAATATTGTAACTAAAAAATATTTCCTTTCCATTTATTGAATATTTCGGAAAATTTCAAATTATCACGTGAAAATTTTGTCTTTGTCCTTTTCTTATTCATAAAAATTTCTTTGTTTAACGTCTTGGTTTTTGTATTTCTTCACACTTTGGGTGCTTTGATTGTGTCGATCAACCGGTGCACCACAACCGCAATTGTTATGAAACAGTGGGTTTTTGCAAGATATATCAGGTTTTTACAACGACTTGATTGATTTCAAAATGAAGCCGACATAATGGACAATTTTTCACAATTTTAAACAAAAAGACAAATCTAATTTCTAGTTATAATTTTGTTCAGTTATGACAAAATATCTAAAAAAATATTTCGCGATGTTACGATAAGTTATGGCATTGATTTAATTTGATATGATGTTGTTCTGATGATTATAATTTGGCAACTATGCTCCTACCAAAGTTTAAATTAAATTATCTAGACCCAAATGAGAGATTCTCAAAGAAAGAAATACCTATGCTAGATTGCATGCAGCACATGACAACTTCCGTTCAGGAGCCAATGGAAACTCAAGGTGGAACACATGCACTTTTGTCATCAGATGTACAAGATGATTTATACAGTTACATGCATGAAGATCGACAGCCAGAAAATACAGCTGACATTGTCAGTGAAGTCGAGTTTTTTATTTGAGAAACCCTTCCACAGAAAATTCTTCATTGCTTTCATATCCACGATTGGCTGCTGCATTTTGTAGATACAATGCAACACTTCCCATTAGTGCAGCCGCTGAACGACTTTTTAGTGTTGCGGGCCAAATTTTAACGTCTAGAAGGTAAATGTCCGATGTTCTTTTTGATGAATCAGTTTTTCTTAGATATAAATTTAAAAAAAAAAACTAGTTTGAAAGTTGTTATTGTTATAAACCTTTTGAAAATGTTAACATTATAAACAAAATGATTAATGTGAATAATATTGATATTTTCATTAATTTACCTATTTATTGTTTATTAAACCTTTAAAATTTTCATTCAAAAATATATTTGTTAAAATTCACTTAAATTAATTTTTAAAAGTTAAACTAAAAATAAAAGTTTTAGTTAAAAGTTAAACTCTTTTGATAAAAAGTTAGTTAACTGATAGTTTAACTACTTTGAAAACGTTAGTTACAACAATAGTTTAACTATTGATTTCTAGTTACTGCCTGCCCATCACTGCTTCATCGGCGAGTCACTATAATAATAATGCTAATTAGTTAATTAGTTTGTGCTTAATACTGCCGTACAGCAGTGCTTTCGTGATATGCAATAAACATCTAGATATGACAAAATGCCGTTGGCAAATGAGAGCCTAACGTTTATGATTGTTGCCGTCAATGGTTTATTTAAGCGTATGTTGGCTATTCTTTAATCGATGGATTAGGTGGCATTGCAAGAATACATTACAAGACTTCATGATATTGGTGTTACAGTGACTTCTTTGATTTTTTACGGTTCGGCATCCATTTTAGCCATGGTAAAAATCTTTTGTGTAATCTTGATGCTACCGGTAATCAATTCAAAACCTATTTTTTAAGCATCCAATTACTGATCTAATTATTGCTGTATTTTTAGATCCATGTCACATGATGAAGCTTGTTCGGGTAATACTTTAGGGACAAAATAATCGCTCGTTGATGGTAATTTTATCAAGTGATTACATTGAAAAACAGCATAAGATTCATGAAAATGAAAGGTTGCATTTTGGTAATAAAAGCGAGATCACACATCATGAAGTAGAAAATCAAAATGAATGTGAGATTAGCAGCACAGCTACTTTGTGAGTCGTTGCGTCTTCACTGAGTTTTGTTTAAACGAAACCAGAAAGGTAAAGGTTTTCATAGTCCTTTGAGCATCTCAAATATTGATACGGTGCAATGCGAAGACATACATAGCTGGTTTACGTGAATCGCCAAATGGCAGGTTCATTTTTTATTCTTGTCGCAAAACAGGCTTTCATGGCTTGTTATGTGCATCCAGGCCACCGACAGAAATTTAGGCCCCCAAGGTGGGCTGTCACGGGCCCCGTGCTGATAATATTTTCAAAAATATTTTCCCAAGATGCTACTATCATGCTACACATATTTCCTTTAGCCATGAAGTATATAGATAAATAAAAATAATAATAAAGAGATTTATCATGTTTTAAATTGAATTCAGCTCAGTCCGGGCCCCTAAACTCGCCTGGCCCCTGGGCATTTGATCTTCCCCCGACTTCGTCGGCGGGTCTGTGTGCATCGATGGTTTGTTGCTATCGTTTGATTTGCATTGATTGCTTGAAACGCAATATTGACAGGATTGTTCTAGTCTAATTTACGTTGCTTCGTGCTAGCCATTTTTCATTGTTTAATCAAATGCTTTGCAATAAACATCAAAGTATAAATACAAAAATATTATGTATTATGTAAAAATACAATTTTACCCTGGCTTAATTTCGATATAGCGTTTAATATAGGCTTTATAGGCCTCGATCACAGCTGATCGTATAAATAACTTTATACACTCTTCGTAATTGACCCATTAGAATATCTAGACCACCAGAAATTAACTAGGTTCCTAACAGACTTTAGAAAAAACGTGATGACAAAATACGAAGCTCATCGGAGTCGTTACGAGAATGAGATAGCTGGTATCGTAATGAAAGCCGCCCTCACGGGTGGAATATGTTTTGAGTCGAACAATATGGCGATAAGCTCCGCCCACTGGCCTCAGCCGCTAGGAACCATCTGATAGCAGCCGCCGCCCCCATGTAATCTAACCTCCCTAACTAGGGTAGTTCTTTCTTATCAGCACTAGAATTAAAAGAAGATATTGCAGCCATGACCAGGTGCAGGCATCTATTAACAAATCCCTGTAGTCAGAGACGCTACATACTAAACCAAATTTCTAACTTTCAAAAAAAAAAACCTTCAAAGTTTTCTATCTTTAAATTAATGTATACACAAACCTTTCTTAATTTCTTTAGCCATGTAAATTCATTAAACTTAAAAAGGATTACGTATTTTCATTTAAATTGATGGAAGGTTTAAATGATAGAGATTAATAAGAAAGTTAAAAAAAATGATTGGTTAGTTATTACAAGGTTAAGTTTCAGGAAAAAACCGCTAAGAAATAATTAAGGAAACTCAACAAGTACATTTTACAGAAATCATTGAGGATTCAAGTTTTATAATTTTCCTATTAACAATCGAATAGCCCTCATTCCCTCCTGTGTTGTGTGGGCTCCATGCTGGGTAACAACTGTGTGATATAGTACTGGTGGAAACAAGGTTGTGACTGTACAGAATGATAGCCCACAACTGTGTGATACAATAGGAAACAAGGTTGTGACTGTACAGAATATGATAGCCCACAACTGTGTGATACAATACTGTAGAAACATGCCAGACAGTACAGAATATGATAGACCACAACTGTGTGATACAATACCAGTGGAAACAAGGTTGTGAAGGTGCACAGAATATGATAGACCACAACTGTGTGATATAATACCACAGAAACAAGGTTGTGACTCGTACAGAACATGGTAGACCACAACTGTTTGATACAGTACTGGTGGAAACAAGGTTGTGACTGTACAGAATATGATAGCCCATAACTGTGTGATATAATACTGGTGGAAACAAGGTTGTGACTGCACAGAACATGGTAGACCACAACTGTTTGATACAATACTGGTGGCAACAAGGTTGTGACTGTACAGAACATGATAGACCACAACTGTTTGATACAGTACTGGTGGAAACAAGGCTGTGACTGTACAGAACATGATAGACCACAACTGTGTGATACAATACTGGTGGAAACAAGGTTGTGACTTTACAGAACATGATAGACCACAACTGTTTGATACAGTACTGGTGGAAACAAGGTTGTGACTGTACAGAACATGATAGACCACAACTGTTTGATACAGTACTGGTGGAAACACATTGTGGAATGTACAGAACATGATATTCACAACTGTGTGATACAATACTGTAAACAAGGTTGTGACTTTACAGAACATGATAGACCACAACTGTTTGATAGTACTGGTGGAAACAAGGTTGTGACTGTACAGAACATGATAGACCACAACTGTTTGATAATACTGGTGGAAACAAGATTGTGACTGTACAGAACATGATAGACCACAACTGTTTGATACAATACTGGTGGAAACAAGGTTGTGACTGGCAGAGAACGTTCCTAGTTCTAGACCAGGTTAAACTTAAAGAGGAAACTGCTTCAAAGTTCATATATTAACTTAAGACCAACATTTTGTAAGGCAGAGTATTGGCGACCAGGTGGGGCCAAACAAACCACTTTTGGTTACAGCAAGCTAAACTTGATGTGGTTCGTTCGATCTTTGGTGAGGACCAATGGATATTTCAGGTCATGGCTAAAGTCTCAGCTATATCTCCCATGGTGCCTCATGAGATGAACGAAGGGCACTGCCAAAACCGTCCCATTAGTGGTTGATAGGATAAAAAGATTACATCTCATCCTTACATATACACTGGTGGCTGCGCCACTGAAGAGTGGAATAATCATCTGCTGCAGCAATCATTAGTCCAGCTAAGAACAATATTGCAAGGACCCAATGAAGATAGCTTCAAAAGAGGTTAAACAAAATATCCAGTCACATTGCTGGTATCCTAGTGATTGAGTAAAAATAATAGAAAAATTATAAAATTGATAACTAGTAAAACATGCTTTGTATTCTATTTATTATCATAATGAATAAAAAAAAAACATTGGAAGGTGAATAAATGCAATATATGGGTGGACAGCTTCACTTTGTTTCTTTTAATAAAAATGATTAAAATGCAGCTAAAGCATTAAGTAGTCTACCATATTATTATATAAATATAATCACATACAGATAAACTTTAAATAACATTACATAATCAATAAATCAATGATAAATATTTATCACGATAAATTAATTAACAAATTTTATGAAGCAGAATAAGTACATTTGAGTAAAAGTTGCTGCCACATGCTTAATGATTATTGATTAAAAAATATAAGGCAAGGGAAGTGTAAAATTATGAGTAAATTATAAATCAAGGATTATAAATTAGTTATCTACAAACATGCAGATATAATAGATATAAATCCACACAGGAGAAAACATCAACTGGGAACAGCTCTTCAAAACAGGACATGCCCACAACATCAGATAATAGGAGCAGATCTTCATGAAGTCCACACTGCAGTTCAACCTGATTAGAAATGAACAGTGAAAAACAATCTTTAACCAATCTAGATGTTTTAGAGACTAATCTAGATGTTTTAGGAGTTCTTATTTTAATTTAATGAACTACCCTCACTCTACGCATTGAAGTTGACTCAAAAGGAAGAAACTTTTGTAATACATTCCAAGCATTGTAAAATTGACATCAACCCTACCCTGTAAAACAGCCTTTGCTACAAAAACATGAACAACAGAAAAATAAGATATTTTTAAAGAAGAAGAAGCCTTCATCACAAAGACCTATGAAGCTTGGTTATGGTGAAAGACAAAAGGAAGCCACAAAGCCGACTACCCTTCTGGCAACCAGAAAATGTCATCGGCACATGGAATGTCAGGACCATGTTTGAGTCAGGAAAGTTGTCACAGGTAGCAGCAGAGATGAGGAAACAACCTTCAGCAAGACAAGGTGGACACAAGTTGGACAGAGATGACTTATCAGGATATCTATTGCTGTGCTCTGGAAATGTAGACATGATGCATCCACTCACAGGAAGTGGGACTCGTGCTGTCTAAACAGGCACTGGGGTGGTCACTGATTGGGTGGGGATCATAACCGTTTCCTTCCATACACAGAAGAAGATCCAGTGTTCCACGCTAACAAACAACAGTGACAAAGATCAGTTCTACAGCAGACTCCAAAGGATTCTAAAGTTTCCCAGGACCTCACACCATTAGAGACCAACACAAAGATATTTACAGACAACACTGGATATGAACAAGTCATGGGTACTCATGCTCTGGGATGATGAAAGAAAATGGAGAGAGATTTGCAGACTTTTGTGGACTAAACAATATGGTCATCGGAGGTCACCATCTTTCCTCACAAAAAAAGATCCACAAGAGTTAATGGATATCTCCAGTCAACAGAAATGAGAAACAGATAGATCATATCTGCATCAACAAAAATTTAGAAGCTCATTACAAAATTTAAGAGTGTAAATAGTGGCAGACGTAGCATCTGACCATCACCTGGTAGTAGCCGGAGTGACGCTGAAACTGAAGAGTATTCAGTTCTCAAAGTCATGTCAGACAGAAAAGTAATAAAACATTAGCATTCTGAAAGAATATACAATAAACATTCAACTTTTGGTTGAAGAATAAATATGAAGTGCTTCAAGAATTGGTTGAATAGACCACACCTGTGATGAGCATGCAGGCTTTCGGAAAAACAGGGTGGAACAGAGGCAGACGTCAAATCATGCAGCTAAATAATGTTTAACCTCCAAAGAGTTGTCTTTAGGCCATTAAGATTAGACTTTTAACACCAACCTCAAATCAGTCCTGCTGTGTGGAGAAGAAACATGGAAGATGTATGTCCACAATATAGAAAGAGCGAATCTTACCAACAGCTGCCTCAGAATCTACAAATCCACTGTCAGCCTTTGGATTGGACCTGCCAACTCTTGGGTGAAGAAAAATCAGAAAGAGGTAATGGGGCTGGATAGGACACACCCTACAAAAACAACTTCTCGCCAGTGGCAGCAAGACCTAGAATATGACACCACAAAGATGGGAGAGACTTGAAATCATTTGAAGAAGATGGCAAAGGACAGAGTGCTCTGGAGATTCTGTTGTTGGTGGCCCATACCCTGCCATGGTGTAGGGCAATGATGTTGATGACTATGCAGGTACGCCATGGTCTCAACTTTCATTGCCGATTTTGAAGTTGTCTGAATTGTAAACATCCACAATAATAGCTTGGCCTAACATACAGGAGTGTTTAGGAAGTTCATATATTGAATGTCATGAAAAAAATCTTGCTACAATCCTGCTTTCTCCATTTGTTCTATTAACATATAAAAACACTTAATGGACATTTCATTGTTTCCATAAAATGCTTTGTGTTTGAATCATTTTGACATCTTTCTACAACTACTCGTTAAAAAATGTATCACAAGGTAAACAATTGGCATAAAGATAGAAATGTTTTTTTATAATTAATACAAAATAAAAAGCTGTACTATGATGTTAATATTGTGACAGTTCAAGAAAATCACAAGTGTATCACCAATATTGTAACTGATGACGTATCGCCTGTAAATTTAATTTACAAAGAATATATATATATATATATACATATAAAGATATTTTATAGCAAGAAGTAAACTTACATTCATGAGTAAATAACTGATCCAGCTGTTAAACATTATCATCTAGAAGAGCTTTCCGCTAAAGGTCCTCAGTTCGCTGCAAAATTATTTTTTTTAAAATCAATTTGTAAAATATGTCAGCATTGAGAATTATTAATCTTTTAAAGTACAGGTAATGAAGGAAACACAAAACATGTTGAGTTCTTT
Source organism: Bulinus truncatus (assembly GCA_021962125.1). NCBI lineage: Eukaryota > Metazoa > Mollusca > Gastropoda > Planorbidae > Bulinus > Bulinus truncatus. Next base: position 231,467 of record JAGDYQ010000002.1, on the reverse strand, counting down.
GAAATAAACTGCATCATAATTTAACAGTGCTTAAAGGAAAATATGGGGCCAAAACTTTATGATAGAAGAGATTAGTTGTTTTTTTATATTTTTTTTTATCTATACTACATTTGATTTACAACAGAAAAATATTTTTAGTCAAACTTAAACCTTCTCCAGTTCCCTGGATACTTTTTCTTCTATTCTTCTGATATCATCTAAAGTCAAACCATGATAATGATCCTGCCAGCAGATAACTTGACGATGGAAAGTAAGGAACAATCTCCTCTTTGCTGATAAAATACATTTTAAGTAAAGATACAGATAAATGTACACAGCTTTTAAAACTTTGACATCTGATAAATTAATAAAAACATTGGTTGGGACAGACAATAGGAGAAGTAAATAATACATACACCTACAAGTTCATTGGGAAAAATGAGGGTAAAACAGTTTGAGACAAGTGAAGACAAATGACTTTAATGGAATTCAAAAATGACATTCTGATAAAAAGAAAGGCTATGTGATAACAATGAATGAACATAATGACATGCTTACAGATAAAATAAAATTTTCCATTCTCTTCTGCAGACCAAACCATTTAAACCAGACCTTACATACTTTATAGCAGCACATGACTGGATTAACCCCATGCTGCAAAATATTTCAATAAACTAATGAACAGCAAGGAAAACTCGCTAATTAAAACAGTTTGTAAAGCTAACTGCTTTTTTTTCCTAATATTATTGCATTTGCAATCACACAAAATAGATTTAAAAAAAGCTGGAGATATGGATTGTATTACAGAATATTATTTATTAATGTTAACAGTTAATGTTTCATATCACTATATTAATTGTACAGCAAAAACCGAGTTTTAAGCAAAATAACAAAATAAATAGATTTGTACTGAACTCATTTATTATTTTTAGTTGATTTAATTTTGTATTGCGATAAGAGTAAAAAAAAAGTTGGGTTATTCAACCACTTAATCTAATATAAATTAATTCTTTAATATCTTTTTTTTGAATCTATTTAGCTGAAGAATTTTTAGCTTCTGAACTGAAGAGCTAATTCAATCAACAGTGAATCTAAGTATTTATATGTACTGGTACATTAAGGTACAATATCCACTGTCCAGTTTTATCACCTGGTAAATGGTGGTCTATTTGCTTTAGCAGAGCTCCCACCAACATGGATCCCACTCAGGTTCATAATCCTAAAAAAAAAAAAACATATGGTGTTGTTACTTTAAAAACATATGGTAATGTTACTTTAAAAAATTCAACAACTGAAAAAAGTAAATCTGTCTAATAAATGAAATTTTTTTAAACTATGAAGACAATAATAAAGATTGAAAAAGCCACAATCTTAAGTTAAATTAAAAACAGGCATCATTTTCAAAATAAAAACAATAGTAAAGTAAAAAAATGTTGCTTTTGACAACTATACACACCCCATTGGTCACTTTATCATTGGCTAAAAATAACTGAAGCACCAATTTGACGATGTGCTAAATCTTGCCATCTAACCCAAGTATCTATAACAAAAAAATTAACTGTAAACATGTTTTTTTATAAGACATTTTCTTCTTAGATCTATCCTTTAGCTCATTAATAACATCTCAGATACAAAGTCGATTAAACTATTAAATTTTTTTTTCCTTTAGCCTTTTTGGAAAGAATTTATTTCATACAGCTTAATCAAATATAAAAAAATAATAATCATATAATTGTAGCCAAGTTAGATTAATAACATCTAATTATCATTCTAGTTAAAATTTTAAAATTAAATAAAACGGAATTAATAAACAACCTAAATTTGTGAAGCTTAATGAAAACATAAAGCGAAAGTACAGTAAATTAGAAAAAACTAATAATTATATTTTCGTTTAATGAAAACAATAGGTAATGATTCATAAGCAAACACTGAAATTTAATCCACATAATTAAAATACTTGATAACAAAATGAATCATCCGATACTTCCTCTTAACAGAAAGTGAGTCTAAGGTATTACATTATAGGAATCTCTCTATCTGAAGCATGGAATGACTCAATAATAACATAGAATTTCTCCTTCATGTAATCTGATTCTATAATGAAATAATGATACATTTTTTTGTTTTTATCTTGTCACTATTCCTTTAATAGGATAAATCTTTTTGAGATTTGTAAGTGAATGTGTTATTAAAAAGAGATATCAAAAGAAGTAAAAAATAAAATACTTACTGTTAAAAATAGTAATGAGAATATGGGTAAGCATTCCATGATAGTTCGTGCACCTTCATTGCACCCTTTATACCATTAATTTAACAAATGATGGTGCTTTTCTGTTGTAAAGAAATATGTACAATTGTACAATTAATTCTTTTTCTTAAAATTTGTGGGATTCTAAATGTATATAATAAATGTCTATGTTATTTGAAGTATTAAAATGATATAGAAAAAGTACCCTTAGCCCAAATGGGCCATCGGGGTAGAGGAAGTGTGTTGAATTTATCTGTTTCTATAACCTGGGCATATGAAGGGGTTGTGTGGTTAGCACAACACCCAGCCGCCTTTACTCCAACATAAGTCAGGTACCCATTCTAAGCTGGGTGGACTTGTGGGACGACTTTGAAACAAAAATTCCCATGGCCCCCACCGGGTTCGAACCCAGGACTCTCAGGTCGACAGATGAGCATTTCCACACCAGTGGTTCCCAAAGTGGTCCCTATGGTATCATTCAGGGGTCCTTGGAAAATTAAAATTCATTTGGGGGTCCCTGAACACCCAGGGGGTCCGTGAGTTAGTTTCATGCAAAATAGTAAAATTATGATCCATTTAACTTCACTTGTCTCTGTGTGTGTGTCCGTGGGAATTTGCAATCCAATTTCAGACCACTTTCAGATAAGCTATAGCTCTGATACTTTCAATAAAACTCAGAACCCGATGACAATGCAATTTTCTTAATATTTCATTTAGAGTTTCTTAATTAATAATATTAAATATGTATGGCGAATAGAATCAAGGGAAATTACTGATGCTAAAATATAGTACACAGTAACGGAATTTGGCACCAATTTTAGACCACTTTCCGAAAAACTTGGATACTTTCAATATAGCTCAGAACCTAATGACAATTTAATATTCTTACTATTTCATTATGATTTGATGAGTTTCTAAGTATTTTTCGAAAATAAAATTATTGCTGCTGGAAGTAGTGAAGAAAGAATACTCTACTGCACTTGAACAAGTGAACACAAGTGACGTCAGAGCTCTCCAATACGTTCGGCAGAACTATATATAGTTTAATCGGTCTGTCTTACACCAACATTTGTTAACTCTTCGTATTAATTGAAAAAAAATATTTTAACTAAAAAGTAGAAAATAAAAATTACATTATAAAAAAATATTTTATAAAAACAACGTACTAAAAAGCAGAAAATAATTTCTGAATAAATTGGTAACATGGTAATAGTAATAGACTTTATAAGAGCCGTCTGATTTTTATCAAATGAAAACGTTGGGCGCATGTTATACAACACTAGAATTAATTTTACATACTCATATGCATTTTGTTATCTAGACTAAGTTCTAATAAATGATCTGCAATATCGTGATATTTTGAAACCTTCTGTAATAATTTCTGGGATTTAATTGTTAACATTTGATGATTCTAATACTGTAATACAAATATTCACTTAATATTCATACAAAGACAATGATTTGCGACACAATTCAATTAATTAAAGAAAATAATTATCCTATGCTTTTTCACTTGGGGGTCTGTGGGCAAGTTTTGATTCTAAAAAGGTCCATGGGTCAAAACTTTGGGAACCACTGATCTACACCAATCGGCCACCCGTCCCACAATAGATTTATATGGACAGTTACAAATAAAATTGTCATTGACATATTTTTTTCCTTTTTCACTAGAATTTAATATGTCATACTTACTCTGCTAAATGGTAAATTTTAGTAAAACTGTCCACTAATGTAAAAACGACCATTGGCTTGAAGCCTTTGGGCTTGGTACAAATTTTCTGTATCAAACGGCTGATTAATTAGAACTCAACACCTTTCTCCACCACCTGTTTCATTTTTGCTAGACTGAGCAATGGACCACAGTTGACCAATCTGATACTAATTTTTAAGAAAAAAGAAATACAAGTCTTAATGTTAAATTTCCACAAATATTAAATTATAAATGTAATGTAACTTCGCAGAGATTAAAAACAAAATCTAATTAATAACATAATGTAGAATAAAATAAAAACAGACTTATTAAAGTATAGATACACATTTTTTTTACCTCTTCTTACTGTCATTGGTACAATGCGACTGAAAGATAGAAAAAATTGCACGCGCATAAAAAAAACTATTAGATGAGTGTATTAGTGTAGAGATGTTAAAAAAATATCAACAATAACAAAGATCTTGATATCATAATCAAGGTTTTTTGTATCTGCCCTAATCAATTATCAGGTTAACTGTGGTTTAATTGCTTGTAAATTATTCTGTAGGCTTACTGTACAAAACTATTGAGTCCTGATGTAAACTATGTTATGTATGTAAATATGTCAGCACATTATAATAATTCCTTAAAGTTTAATCCTGTCTTTTTAGTAACAAAAAGAAAAATGTTTTCTTTAAACTGAAGTAGTAAGTATATTCCCTTAACCCCAAAAGGCCATCGGGGTCAATGAAGTGTAGAGTTCATCTATTTCTGTAACCATGGCATTTAGTAAGTAATAGTTAGATTATGTGGTTAGCATAATGCCCAGTCGCCTTTACTTCACCAACTAAAGTCAGGTCTCATGAGCAGGGTGTAATTGATGGACTTAGTTAACCAAATCAGACATGGAAAAATTCCTTGATCAAAGGATCAAACCCTGGACTCCCAGGTCGACAGTGGAGCACTCTACACCCTCAGCCACCTTTTCCTTAAAAAGTAAAGATCATTAATTCAATTTTATAAGACAGTCATTTATTTTATAAATTAAATAATATTATATTATCTAACAGAGTCGGATATTTGAAATACAATTTACTTACAATTCCTTATAGAATGATTTTGCAATTGCATTGTAGTCATTCAGCCATTTTGTTCTATAAACGAGGTAAGGCTGTTTCAGATAAACGCCCTGTGCTAAATTCATCCCTGTATTTATTTATAATTAATAATATTAGACCTAATTAGAAGGAAACATATTATGCTTTGGTCAATTTTTATGCTTTGTTAGCAGCCCCTTAGTAATATGAAAATTCTACAGCAGGCGCCAGGGCAATAGCACAGGGGGGGCACGTAATACATTTTACAAATAAGCAGAGGGGGCCAGACAAAATGCAGGGGGGCGGCAGGGGCTGCCCCCCCGGCACGGCTACGGGCCTGTTTGTTAGGTATTAATTTTTGTTTAATTTATTGATTGAAAATAAACTATGCTTAACTGATTTACTAACAACTGAACAAGTTGCTTAGTTCTTAAAATAATTTTCATTGTGGTCTTAAACGAATAATATAGACTGATTTAATCAATACTTACTACGCCTTTAATTATTAACCTGTTAATCATTTTGTTTACATAATGGAATTGCACAATTATACATATAGACAGGAAATGGTGGAATTACTTTTTACTCTTTGCACACCCTTTATTTTCGAATTTAACGTTTTGAGCATCAGAAATATTGTGAAACATAATCTATGCTTATCTTAAAGTGTAAAATTATGTTCTTTGTTTTGATTTTTTCATCTACATACTGCATCAAGATATTTTTTACGAAAATAACACCACTGGCTTATATAAGTAAATCAAATTCTTCGGTTGCCCTAGATGCGGAGTGCCCCCCCCCCCGCTTAAAAAAGAAGAAAGAGGAAAAAATAAAGAAAAGTAACTAAAATGAGATTGTGCCCCTTGCTGGGTATTGGTGCCTCCCTGCTTACTTTGACCTGGCTAGGGTCTGGTCCTACCCACCTCATGTAGTCATTTTGATTTGAGCTGTTATATTTGGTTCTTCGTAAAGTTCGTACAGTTCTGAGCTGGTTCTACTTCTCCACTCGTTATTGTCCTTAACTGGCCCATATAATTTCCTTTCCCAAGTGTTTAGCATATTTTCTGCTTGTTTGCTGACGGTCCATGTTTCACTATCATATGTTACTGCAGGTCGGATCATTGTCTTGTATATGTTTTTTTTTTAAAATTTTTCTGGAGATCTATGATTTTTCAGTATTTTATGATGTGTGTAATATATTCTGTTCCCTACTTCTATTCTGTTTTTTGATCTCTATCATTATATCATTTTTCTATCTTATGGTTGATCTCAGGTATTTAAAGTTTTCTGCTCTTTCAAATGCTCTATCACTGATTTTGAATGTTTTTTCTTGTCTTTTTCATTTTTTTGTAGTAGCTTGTATTATCTCTTTTGATTCATTTACTGTTAAAACTATTTTCTGAGTTGCTGTTTCTAATTCTGTGAATGCTCATGTAGTCACGTGGTTTCAAGAAATTGTAGACGTAGTTTGCAAACTCAGTTTAATAAAAGTAATGTACATCTTTCTGAAATACACTCAGTAATACTATCGTTTTTATTGCTAAAGTATTCACTAGTAAATTCCCGAAGGTCTAGTGCAGGAAAACTTGAAATGTGTAACTTTGCTCATGGTGGAAGTCTTGAGGGGGGTGAATTTTCCAGCACAACCTTAGTGTCGCCACTGGTGACGACCCTGTCACAGGAAAATTGACTTATGATGTCACAAACATTGATATTGTCATATAGGCTTGCTTAATTAAGACATTGAACAACCGTGGGTGTGTGGGTGATGTCCTCTGTAAGGATGATGAAACCGCACAGGACAGTTTTATGCAGCCCTTCTTTCATCCCCACCATAGCAGATAGTGCAACGACCACTGGAGATTTAACCATGATCTGAAAATCCATTGTCCTCACAGAGATTTGCAAACTGAAAGACCATCAGGTCGACAGCCGAGCACTTTACCACGACCATCCTTTCCCCAAGAAAAAAAAAGTTGTAGAAATACCTATTTTATTACAAAAAAGTATCCAGATTTAAGTCAATTATAAAAACAGTCCTAAAATTTCCCACTAAGCTTTTCATGTCTTAATACAGAGATTGCAAGAAACTGATAAAACATGAGGTCAAGGAGAGCAACATTCCAATTTTTAAAAATAAAACTTAAGGTCACTTTATTTAATACGTATATGACATCTATTGAATACTTAAAATCATGTTCTGGCGGATCATTTTTAATTGTCTGTTATTTTTATTTATACAATCATACATCTGTTTCTTTCTTTCAGTAATGGACTTAATACATTTTTTTTATTGTTATCAATTTTTGAATGCTTTATTACATTTTTACATTACTTTCACTGTTACATTAATTTTTTTATGTTGATGATTTATGAGGTTAACAATAATAAGAATGGATTTAATAAATTCAAGAATATGTGGGTAGATTTTATTTGGTGGTTTAAATTACATTCAGTTGTACAAATAATTTAATCATAGATTTGTTGAAATGATGATTTCTCTTGGAGTTCTTTCTTCTGTGGAATCTGAAAAAAAATTAAATTGAAAAATAATTACAGGTATTTTATATTTATTGTTCAGTTTCTAGACAGAGACAACAAAACATGAAAGAGTTTTGCAAATCTGAAATTGTAAAAGAACTTCACTTTTTTGATGATATCTAATTCAGCCTTTGGGTTGATCATTCACTGAGATAATTATATGTGGCACACAACATAGTTTCCCATTGAATAGCGAAATTCAGCCTTTGGGTTGATCACTCTCACTGAGATGATTATATGTGGTACACAACATGTTTTTGTTTCTCACATTTATATTTAATAAAATTAAGTTTCCAAATTAGATATCTCAAACTTAGAAAGTTATCATGCTTGCCTCACCATATACATACGACCAGATGCATTTTACAATGAACTTTGAAAATTATGTTGGATAGCCTGTTCATTGGACTAGAACTTACTTGTCAGTCAATCTATCTATTTTTTATGTGAATGTGGTTAAAAAAATCTTTGACAAATGCAATTACAGTTTTTTTTTTTTATGACAAATACTAGATAGCCAATGTTTTTTTCCCTTTTTTATTCATTACTATGATTACAAACCTAAATCAGGTACAGCAAGCTGTAACAATCCAAGTACACAGCGCCTCTGTTCATCTGATGTCACCTCAGTCAAAAGTTTCTCCAGAAGTATTTTGATGTAGTCTACACTTGGGATGTTGTTCTGTGCTTTAATTGAAATAAATTACAAGTTGCATTTTAGAATATTTATAATCATACTTTATCAGCCTTTCAAAATTTGTGGGGAGAAAATAAATGTTTAAAGCATTTGTTACCATAATTATTTTCACCATTCTATGAAATAATACACTATTTGTAACACAATATTGGCTCACAGTATGGACCAACAATATTGTCTCAAGGTAGGCCTATATTTTGTTTATGAAAACATAAATAATTGAGTTGAATTATATTACCAATTAGTGTATGTGTGATTGTGATAGTAAAAATATGTCACCAGTCAATAAATTTTTCTAAAGATTCCAAAATGATTTTTCTATTCTCCCTCCTATAAATACTTATGTTTATAAGGATTATCTATATATATTTCTCCTCTTCGAGAAGACGCAAGCAAGCTACCACTTGGAATTCCCGATCACAGACTTTACATCTCAGAGCCGGAAATAAAAACACTGTAGTGTGATGGGGGGAGGGGGGGCTGGATCGCAGCAAGCGCTCCAGTAATTACACGTCTGCAAGACTATTTATAGACTGCATGACGACTCGCGATGTAATGCTCGCGGTGTTGCACCTCAGCCTGTATAGATTATATGGTGTTTTGTTGTTTTATTTAGTGAAATATATTACAATAAGAGCGCAATGGTGGTTATACAATACTATTTTATGTTTAGACAGCTCCAGTAATTTTTAAAACAGTATTGTTTGGTCCCGATTTGGTCGTAATCATGTCTGTGGCTGATCTAGACAATCCTTTGACAGGTTTGGGGGGGGCAAAACTGAAATGTTTAATTATAGTCCGTCCGCCCGTCTTAGAACAAAAAAAATATTACGAATTGAATGATGTCTTACCTAAACTTGCCCCTGAACATGTTTTTATGTGCACTAAATATGAAACTATTTAATTTATCCCCGCCGCGGTAAATTCTGTATCCGTTTAACCGCGGAAATGAGGGAATGCTGAATGAAAACAAAAAAATAAAAAAAAACAAGTTGCTGGAAGGTGCCAGATAGTGACAATAAAGTCTGCACATGTTTGGTCAAAGTTCAACCTGCATGCTCACGTATTTTTTCCGAAGATGTCAGCCTGTTATTTTGTTTGATTGCTTATTAAAAATATAATTACAGTTATTATATTGGTTATTGATAAGGCGGCTTGTTACGATGGCTATTTAGATTAAAAATACAGATAACACAAACTATCTACGGCTATACCATACAGATATGATATTGAAGAATAGGAACAGGAAAGCATCTCAGAAAGTAAAGGTTATGCTTTTTGATTGGGAAATAGAATAACTTTGTTTTACCTTTCTTGACTCAGGTTAATATATTTCTCCATATAGTTTCTAAAAGTATGACCTTTTAAGTTACACTTTATGAGCAAGATGTGATAGATCTGACACTTCAATCAGCGAAGCAACTTTAGAGTAGCACCACATAACTGTTAAATTATATTTAGGTATTACATACAAAGATTTATTACATTATTTTAAAAGTTTTAAATAATACACACACATTTTCTAATTGAAAAAAAATGAACCACTCAAACAAACTCAACACTTCACAATACATTATTGTGCTTAAAGCATTTTCTTCAATTTGATATGAAAAGATTTTTTCATTTACATAACTTCCTTGCTTATTGATAGCAATATTGAGATATCTTCACTATTTTAAGTGTAAACCACCAGATAAGAATGCAGAAGATCTCTTATCAGATCTCTAAGAAAGTTAATCTACATGTGTTCAGTAATTACATTTTTTTTTTGCAGAACTATATGGAAGAATATTAAGATCTTAATTTTTCATTTACCTTTGGGTATTGCATTATAACATTTATATTAGCATTTGTCTAAACATTCATTTTTGAGGAAATATGATATTTTGATCTGTTAAAGATTAATTATTCTTTCCTACTAAAACATTTATATTTTAATCTAATGGGGTTAATAAATGAAATACATTTTGCACAAATTATGATGAAAAAATCATAGTTGGTCCTGATTTGGAGAGGGTAGACATGTCAGATAATCAAAATTGAGAGCAACTGGAATCCACACTTTCTGCTCACACACACCATTGAAAATGCACTAATTTTAGGACAATTTTTTTTATCTTATCTAATCTATGTCTGATTATTGCCCTAATTTTATAACAAATATTTTTTATCTTATTTTTACACCTGATTATTGTAGAGACCAGATAGCAGCAAAGCAAGGTGTAGCTGTATGTGTAAAACAATGCACTGACAAACAAGTATGATAATTCACTTAACAATTGTATTATTTTTCCGATGTTTGTTTACATTTTTAAATGCTCCCAAATAATTGCAGATGACTATACATTTTTAAAAACCCTTGAGCTATGACTTACATGATCAATCAAACTGTCTTTGTACTTGTACTTGCAAAGTCATTTATATTTTCAGACTTTCCAAAGCCGAAACCAGGCTGAGCCATGCATTACAAAAGTTTCTCTTGAGCCATACTGTTGCCTGCTGTGAATAGCTGTCAGACCTAAAGATGCATTTATTCTAACCTGTAAACATAGACAAGATTAACAATTAAAGTATTAAATTAAAACTGTCAGCTTTTTTTTTTTGACTTAGTTATGTCAATAGAGATAAGGCCTGCTCTATAAACACAAGAAAAAAACTTAAATCAATTATAAAATTGATAAAGACAAAACTAACATGGCAAGCTTTTTTAAAAGAAAATCTTAGCTTGCATGAAACTTGATCATTTTGTTGTATTCAAAACTTTCATATGGTTCATATTGTCTATAGAAAAGTTATTTTAGTATCTAAAAAAGAACAACTTCTAACCCAGTATTTTTAATCAAAATATATTATCTGAATAAAAAGTTTTTTTTAGTTGCATTTTATTATATAGGGTTATGACTTTTAAAATTTTTTTCAGAGTTTTATTTCACATGGCATTTTTTAATGAACAATTGTGAACAAAATATGAAAACAATATTAATTTATTTTTCACTCAAAAAAAAAACCTTCCCCACAAACGCCATCTTGTGTTTACAAATAAGAAGCGCTTTTCAATAAAATTACTTTTTATGGATTGCGCATTAACAAATATTTAATTACATCCAGGTATGAAACAAAATAAATAAAAAAAAAGTTTATTTTAAATTTTAAGTGCACTGTTTTAATGTATTATGCGTTTACTGCAATTACCAAAAAATGGTCAAATCTATGATACCGTTGTTTGGTAATTGTCACAAGTGGTCTGCTTGGAATTTGGAAAGTCTGCTTCTGGTTGATTTGGGGAATATTGTATTCTTCTATTTCAATTTCATTCAACTGTAATCGTCTGTTTGCAATTAATTTTGTAGAAAGCAAATTTGTCAACAAATAAAGCTTTAAAGATAATAAGCAAACACTCTCCCAACATTGAAGCTCCTTCGCAGTCAGAAGTGTATAAGGCAAATTATAAAGAAGCAGAATTGTTGAAGTTGCAGTTTAAAAACAGCTTACAAAATTTTGAATGGTGGTATGACATTTCGACAGAAAAGAATATAAGGAGAAAACAAGTTGTTTTACTGAAAAATGTTGAATAAAGAAATTGATTAACTATATTGTCTCTGACAAATGGAAAAAGCAGATGTAAATATTTACAGCTAATAGGGGCTGTTCTAGCTGAATACGAACTCTGATTCATATGCATTCGAAAGTAACTATTTAAGTATACAACTAATACAAATTCTGGCAGCAAAAATGGTGTGGCATGCAAGCTTCAAAATTACTGTCAACAAAACAGTGGACAAATCAATTAGCATAGGCTACCAGCTTCATGTTTTAGACCTAGTACTCAAGCATGCTATGGATTCTGTTTTAGGCAGGGAAACGTCTAGTCCAAACATTTCTTATCCATTTGTTGCTGAAATAAGCGCAAATTTGGTTCTCAAGATAATAGTCCAGAAATCATGTGAGAAAACAAAGGATGGAGAGATGACATAGAGTTTTTAAATCATTTGTCATAGGGTATTTCACTATTACGAATTAAATAAAACCTTTCCAGTAATTCACTTCCAGAGACTGACGGCTTTGGGCACGTTTGTTGAATTAAGTGCAATACTAGCACTTCTGGCTAGAAATTTGAACTTTTGTGTATGCTTTCATAGCGAGAACAAGGTCTGAAGTATGGTTTTCAGATCAAAGGGACTGGATAATACGAAAAGAGATTTTAGCACCTGCTTTGCATAGATACACTGAAGCAGAAAGATGTTTCTTGAGGCACTGGGTCTGTGAAGATTCAGCAATACCTGGTATAGAACGAAGTAACCGTTACAGTAGAAAGAGCTATACAAATAATGTAAGATATTGGTTCTAATGCTATGCAGACTTCAAAGACATTTAATAACTGTTTCTATTCTCACTAATGATGAAGCATAAAACTTTTTTTTTTAATGTTTCCTATGCTGTCCTTTATTATTATTTCATATTTTGGACATCTCTATATTCATGCTTACATGCATTGCACTTGTTAACTTTATGTAACTTTCCACAGTGTTGTGTTACATATATTAAATATATGATATTCGTTTTATAGTTTGGTGGGGAAGGTTTTTCAAATATTTTCAGAAAAGGTTATTTGTGTCATAATACACTCATGAAAAGTCACCTTTTCTGACATGTAAATATGAGGTTACAAAAAAGTCATAACCCTAAATATACATGCGTGACCCTTTACCAAATTTGTTGAGAATTCACATTTGATAAACAATTAAATTACCCTTAACTTAAAAAAAAAATATCTATTGTGTATTTAGATGGCAGATTAATGAGCCACAATCTTACTTTAAAATTTAAACTGCTCTGTACAACTTTGCTGAGTGTGGTCAATATTTCTGTGACCTATGATTTGTCCAAAGGAAGCTGACTATTCTGGAATGCATTGCTTGTTGCGTAGCAACTGTTCCATCTTAACGATAAGAAGAAACAAAATATAGCTGGAAAAAATTAATATACCAGATTTTGATGCCAAGTACGGACACAGGGGTGGGGCCTGTGGTGAAAAGTACATTCAAACATTTATACAGACAGGAGGGTCAGAAATACAAAATATCTCATTATTTACATAACAGAAAACTTCCTATATCAGTGCATTTTTTCCCTTGCAAATTTATAGAATGTATCTACATGTATTTGTTTTGAAATGTTGAACACTGTCTCACTTTCAATGCTTAGGTTAGAGAGAATTTTTTTACCCAATAATTCTTAAATTACTTTGCACTGGCTGTTGCGGCAAAAATAAATGCACATAAAACAAGCAAGCAGTTGGTGATAAAACTGGGACAAGCCAGACAATAAGTGGAAAGTAGAGTATGAACAAATATAGATGCAAAAAATTTAATACATAAGTCAAGGGGGTAGAAATACAAACTGTCCTTACAAAATACAGACATCTGGTAAGCCTCACAAAAGGTAAAGCAAAAGAAATACTGTGAGACAATATTGTTAGTCCATACCGTGAGACAATACAGTGAGACAATACTGTGATAAGATATTGTGTTATTTTTTTACTGAGAATGATAAAAATAATTGTAGTAACAAATGCTCAAAATATTATTTGTAATTATTAAAAGGCTGATAAAGTATGATTATAAAATGCTTCCTTTTCATTGCCAGAAATGAACTAAAGTCAAGATCTTAAAAGGAAACAATAGAAATACAACAAACAATTGCACTAAGGCCAATTATTCTGGAAATTATTCTTTTAGATTTTGTAATAATCAGTGAATAATGTCTATAATTAATCCTCTATGTACATGTACTATGTACAAATGCTATTAAAGACATACAATTTTTTTTCCTAATGGAACATACCTTCATTGTACCGGAACTCATGTTTTTTACCAGCCCTTTAACTGCTGCATCAACTGCCTTCTGCATCTCTGGATGCTGAAAATAAGTAGCAGGCAAAAATCTTAGCAGGTTTCCAATGGTACGAACAGAGTTGCAGCTGATTTTGTCACTGTCTTTTGTTGAGGTAGCAGCACATTGAACCAGCTGCAGGACCATAGACTCTGGAAATTCAGACAGGAACTCCTCAACATGGTTGTCCCTGAAAAAGATGATTAAATAGAATCATTTACGTTACACATTGATTATCTTCAAAAACAAAAGAGAGGAAGAAATGTAAAGTTATCCGAATGAGCAAAATGGTAAGTTATAAATGACTACTGCTAGATTATTAAGATTTATCAACACTAACAAACAATTAAAACATGTATATAAAATTAACAAGTTTGCGATTATATTTTATCAGATCAGCATAATAAACAAACAGTTTAGTTTATGGATGAGTTCTATATTATTGTAACAGTTGCATGAAGCTTTATATGTCTAATGTCATATTCAGCCTCAATAGCTTAACCAGACAGATTATTCTCATGTAATTTTAGTAATGTTCTTATCATTTTTAAGTATAGATGTATTTAGTCAGAAATGGAAAAGAGGCACTTGCAAGGAAACATTGTTGATGAGATGATAAATATTTTTCAACTTAGTGAAGTGTATTTGAACTTAGTATTTGTCCTCATGTAGCCTCCACAACTGCAATAAGTTATTTTCAACTAGCTATGCCTGCCTGTATTTATCAACACCAACAGATGCCTTTGTTTCTTTGTATCAGTGGCCTGTCTTCAGAATCTGATGACAGTTTCTAAAAATATTTTCTTTCAAGGTTGTAATGATTAACATCATTTTTTTCAGAATCATTTACAATAACTTTGATTTATTGTCGAACTTTTGAAAAAAACAACCAAACATTGCTGAATCACAATCATAACAATTGACCTCATATAACCAGTACTATCCATTAGTAACCTGCAATTTCTATTAATAGAATTGTTTTTTCTTTTTTCAAATGTTGCACAAATTTTTAAGTAACAGCATTTGGAACTAATTAACGCTCTTAGATGTTTGCGATAATTTTTTTTTAATCACATGATTCTTTTAACGGTCTAATTATTAAAAGTTAAAGGCAATAAAATGGAGAAAATGATAAGCTGCCTTATTCAACATATGGTATGACTTACTTGTTACTGACTAGTGTATCACAGAGATTAGCCATGGCCCAGGTAGTTTAAAACCTTACACTGTTGCTAGATGATTCCATACATCGGAGAATGGCCTTACCAGCATCCATAACAAAAGCAACATCCTAAAGAAAAAAGTTACATGAGTTTAGTCAAAACTTCATATCAGCATAAGCCCAATAGTTTTTATTTATTATTCAATTAAAATGTTTTTATCATTATTACAACTGAATATTTCAAACCTCTTAGAAAAAAAAATTTGTTTGAAAGAAAGCCATTTACAAAGGAATTAAAAAATAAAATAAAATGATTTAAATAATAAAGTTCTTAATCATGAAATTTTAATGCATGAAAGATAAGTCTATTTTTTTCCATAGCTAGATAAAAAAAACAAACAAAATTGAGTTAAGAAATGCACTCACATCTTTAAGACAAGTATACATTACATATATCCCCAAAGCCCTAACAGCAGAGGCTTTTATCAACTTGTCTTCATCATCAGCCAGGCCAAGGACTAGCGTAACACACTGCATTTGTCGATGACGCTTTTTTTTTTTTTTTCAATGGAAAAGATGCAGAATACACTGGATTAGTACAGTATATAAAATCTGTAACCTATAAAAGAATTTGAATTTTTTTTTGACTAACATAATAAATGTAGGTTATTACTTTAAGTAAGAAACTATTGCTTAATTATAACCGAAAATTTTAAAAATTCTGTTAACTATTCAGAAATATACATTTTTAAGACAAATGAGAACTTACATCATTAAATTCCCTTGTTTATATTTTAGATAAACATTTTAATTAGTAGTAAAACTTACTGGCAGTTTAGCAAAGATTGTTTCCCCCATATTTGCTATACACTCACAGGTCTGCACCTAACCAATTATTCTCTTCTGCTGTTAATTCAGGGTTGTAATTCAGTAATTTTGGTAAGACTAAAGAGGAAAAGCCAAAAATCTAGAATCTAAACAATCAAGACAAAAAAACATTTAATACAAATAAATGAGGTCTGATGAACATTTTTTATAATTTCAATATTAACAAGCAAAATAACAATATTTATTTCCATTATTAGCATCATATATGACTCCTTGTAAATGGTTTTGGGACATTTAAATAAAAAACTGTATAGATTTATAATTTTAAAAGCCTACATCTGCAGAGAAAAAAAGCCATTTATATTGAAATTAGATCATATTTTTATTTTGCCCTATGAGTGTAATATAACTGGAGTGCTCTGCCTCTTTATTACTATTATTGATGGGTAGACATTTCACAATGGTTTATACATTTAGTTCATCTAGCTTCATCAAATTCTAAATAAATGCCAATACTTCTGACACTATAATATATTAACATCTGTAAAATAATTTACTCAAGGGTAATTAATGTGTACAACAATATTTAATGAAACCATTAACATCATAATAGAGATATAATTCAATGGGATTAGAACTATGGTTCTGAAAGTAATTGTGGTTTAAATATGAAAGCTGATTTACAAAATTTATAATTCATAGTAAGATTGCTTCCCTGTCACTTTCTTCCTATGTGTAGGCTGAGCATTAGTTACAATGTATTATGCTCAGTTTTTTTTGCCTCAAATGGAAGATCGACTAGTGATTAAACTAATACTCTGGTAAGTCAATTAAACCCCATAGTTAAAACGAGCAGCTGCTATTGATACAAACACAAAAACAATATAAAAGGCACTCAAAGTAATTGGTAGATTAGTGCTAAGAATATTTACATAGTGTGAAAAATATTCTTTTTTTTTTTTCTTTCATTACAAATCAACCAAAAATGTATAGATTATTTTTTTTTTTTTTTACTAGGTAATGCTGACCTCTGAATGGTATGACATGAGTAGGGGCAATACTGGCATCTTAGTTGTCTCTCTGTAACGCCAGGTCTATCCAAAACCTTGACCCATGCAGTTTGATAATATAATTTGAATCAAGACACATTTCTGGACAAAGGTTCTGCAGGAGGTGGAAACTCTGCCTACATAGAGAGCAAAGACAAACTTATGAAAGAAAATAGTATGTTAATAAAAGAAAACAGTATATGAATAAAGAAATGAAAATATATATATTAATAAAAGAAATAAAATGCGCACTATGAAGTAGTAATTAATGTATTTTTAACAATTAAAAATTTTGAAAAATGATTTTTTCAAAACTGTCTTTAGGGCTTACCTAATCACTGGGAAGTAATTCTTTATCAAATTACTCATCACTTGTAAAGCTTCTGGTTCAACAGGTAATGGTTCATATTTTTGTGAGACTTCAAGCTTTGAATGACTGTCTTTCATGAGTCAGGTCAGGCTGACCTGCAAATATATTTGTTTTTACATACATTTTTATTTAACACATGCATTGATAAATGATACAAATTGTGATAAATGATACAAATTGTGATAAAATGACAAATTGTGATACAAATTTTTACCTCTTAAATACGTTACAATTTCATTTTGTTATTACAAACTATATCCCCAACTAATTTATTCTTTGAGACCTGAGACGCCAGTGAGCTATGTACATTGGTGAATTCTTTAGTGAGACCAGAATACTTCGGAAAAATTAAACACATTTCAGAGTATGAAATTTAGCACTAGCTTAGTTTAAAAAAAAAAATTTCACATAAATGTACATTTTTTTTTTCTTCAAAACTTGGGTTATTCCATATTAGTTTCACTTCTAAATGCTCTGTCCATGGAAATATGAGTCTGAGCACAGCAAAAAGTTTAAAGGAATCATTCTCACCTGTGATATTTTTCACACAAAGTTTTATGACCCAAGATGTTTCTCTGGCATGGGCCTGTGTAGTATATGGTCACTATACACAGGTGTCTCAGCACCCATGTTGGCACACAGCATAGGGGTCATGACTTCTGACATATGCTTCTGGTCATCTGAAATATCATGGGGTTCTCCCAGATTCAAACCGGTCTGAAAATTAGAAAATGTGGTTTCCAAATCCAATGACTCGCCAGCTTGACTAACACATGGCTCACCCTGGGTCCATTGCATTGGGCCTCGGCAAATTTACCAGATCTGACAGATCTGCTTCAACCTGAGGTTGCCGACATCTCTTTCACTGTCTGATTCGGTGGCTTCTTCCCCTGGACATTAGAACTTGTGGAGAAAAACTGGGGTAAAGGAGATAGGAAGCATCTTCAGGTCTGAACAAAGGGGAATCACCAGGATTGGCAGAACGGTTGACACCGATAGGAGGGTGGGTGGTTTTATCAACTGCGATACCTCCATCAATGGCGGCTTGATCCCAACAATTGAACCAATGCATGTCAAACAAGCTGTTCGTACATTTGGATCTGTCAACAATAAATCAGCATATTAGCATTTATAAAAACATTTTCCATCTCGTGTCTGTCTGCTATGCCTCATTTCAATTAATGTTTTAAAAAAATCTCATTCTATAAGATAGATAGGACCTCATATAAAAACATTGACCTTATTCACGTTAACCTCAAAGTTGAGCTTTGCAAATCTCTATGTGAAAGGTTTTGCTACAGGGGCAAGTAGTGTATTGAAATATTTAAAGAAAACTTAACAAAAAATGATTTATCTGAAAGATATGCCACAAATATCAATCCCAGCTCATTAACGAAAGGGTGTTTAAAAAGTACCAAACTCATATCTTTTATCCTTATTCTTTTACACTTATTATCTATATTCCAATGAAATTATATTTATTTAAAAACTGCCATTACTCCAAAACAAAATAATCAGGTGTTTTCAGTAAGTATTAATCAGTGATGAAATAAGTAGGTGTTAGTAATGGAAACATACCTTTATGATTATAAAAGTGTCTTATTTGTTTGAGAACTTGGTTAGAAGACCAGGAGTCAATCTGGTGGTATGGAGCATTATTGACCAAGTTAGCCAGGCACTATTTGAGTGAAATGAAATTTTATTTTACATGAGCAATCAATATGGATGCAATAAATTTGACATGTTTAACATTACTGTTTTATGAAGGAAACAGTTTTTTCAGTATAAGAAACTTTTAGATAAAAAAATATTTAAATTTAAGGATGAGTTTCTTAAACTAATTGCATATAATCCACTTTACCTTTATTATTTGGGTAAGAACTGCTTTAAAGTTTTCAGCTACAAGGGCCTGTAGCACAAACATCTATGCATCTCACGAATCATTGATCCCAAAATTGCAGAGAAAGGAGTGAATGCAGACTGATGAGAGGTTAATTCTTCAGCAGCAGCAAGATAAGGTTTAGTCGACTCTAACATGGCAGTAAGGCTTGCCACAGCAGCCATTCGACACTAAATTTGTTTATACATGTACAAAAAGAATTTTAAACTCTGATGATGCATACAAATTATATATTTACAGAAACATTTTTGAACAGTAAAGACATTGCACAATTTTAATACATAAAACCAAATTCAGAAAGCGTATTTCACCTACTAATTCTTAGTAGATATCATTTAGGTTACCTTGGAGACGGGTCTTCAAAATAGTTGTAAACAGAGACTGCATCTGGGGGGAATTGTTAAGCGAGTCCAACATCAGGAATGAATGAAGACCAATAACCAAACATGAGTCTCTTGTCAACCACCTGATATTGTAAAACAGAACAAAAAGTTTTCCTTATTACTATTCAGCGCATGTATGACATCATAGATTGGCACATCACAATAACAGATATCAGTCACCAACTAAAAGCTACTGCACCAAGTACAGTGATGATGGAAGCCGAAAATAGGTTTATTTGTGGAAATGATTTCTAGGAAAAGAAAATCTGGCACTCACACGGACGATATTGAGAAACAGTTCAGTGAGCACTGCCTGACTTTAACTGCCTCAGATTTCTGTTGCTCTAGTTTCTGCCACCTTCTGTGTCTGAATACTCTGAATCTGAACTACTCACTTTCAACCAAGTCATGTCCCAACTGAGACGATCCTCTGGAGTGGCACTGCTCCATGAAGTTATCTGCCTGTATGAGTCTGTATAGAGAACACACTGTTTGATTTCAAAAGACCTAATGTTATTAATTGGAAATGAGCTGAACTAGCTCCACAGTTTAATATTGTGTACCGTTAATTTAGATTCTAGAAGTAAAGACAGAAAAGATGGTTAAATTTATGTTGCGTCTCTTTTATCACTCGTATTAAGATTTAATCAGTGTATAAAATTACCAGAATGTCCTGAATGCTCGACAGATCGTGTAAGGTGTTGTAAGCTAAATTACTCTGACTGGTGTCTCTGTCAACATGGTCTGCTTTTGGGTTTTTTCTTTCTCTTCCTCTGTTTTTTGCCTTTGTCCCCATGTGGTTGCTCCACCTCCTCTCCCACGACCTCTGGGTTGTTTTTAGACTGTTAGTGATTAAAAATGTTTTATTTACTCTTACAGTTTTGAGTAATAAATGCCACAGGCTAAAATAAAATTCACCATAGTTTTTTTTTCTTCTCCTTTTACATGTTTCAGGGAAAAGGATAAATCATTTAAACATTATACACCTTTCTGTAGCTCATTAAATTTAAAAATTATATTGTAAGTTAATTTCTGTTCATTTAATCCCTATAGGAAGTAGATGGCACATTTACTGCACAAACATTTCATTAGGCTAATAAAATAGTTAAGTTGATAATTAAATATTATCTGTTGTATCATGTTTTCATGATCTGAATGTTTGGATTGTTTGGGCCAAAAAATAGGTACAAAAATTAACATCACATTTGATATGGAAGGTAAAGCCACAAGATCTAAGACTATTGTCAGGATCAAGTGGATAAAACAATCAATAAAAAAGTATGGATCAATTTGGACAAAAGAGTGGTTTGTATGTTACAACAGTATGAAATTATTTATTTCTAATAATAAAAATACAATTGCAGTTCTTGAAAACTTATTGATTGTAAAAAATATCTAGCAGTCTAAAAGTTTTCTGCTCCAACAGATTTAAAAAAATCTATTTATAAGCTGTTATAGACTTGTAAACAAATTTCAAAGGTATTAGCGATTTTTAATTTCTACAGCACAAAAGAAATCAAATTTCAAATTAACTATTACCAAAGTAATTCAAAGTAAAATTTTGAAAATGTAACTACATTTTTTTATCTAACACTAAAAAAATATATATATTGCTGTGGAAATGTCTAAACCAATCATTCATGCAGACATGCAATTTTATTTGTGTACATTAACTTATAGTTTGGTTTTCAAGCTTTACGGTGATTGGAAACTGTTTCCGTCTAAAACTATTGTGAAATGCAAAACCCATTTATGCAATCTGTTGGTATGAAGATTTTCGCTATACATGTAAACATTATATCACTCTCATAATATGTACTAAACTTTTTGGACTTAAATAAGTTGTACCAATTGATCAAGATAGAAGGATAATTTGTCATTTTTTTTTTTTAAAACAGATGTTTGATGCAGAAACAAATATTTCTGAGTTTAATAACCTAATTTAAAAAAAAAACAATAATGGCTTATCGCCTATGTATGTGGATCAGATCAATTTGTCCCAACAAAAAGTGTTGTTTTCTCAATATATAAAATCTATTTCTAGCTTTCACGGAATTATGTCTACCGAGATTCACAGTGGAAGAAAAAGTTGATAAAAGAGAAGAAGATTTAACAAAAAGTGAAATGAATGTAATCCTCTTTAGATTTTCGCTAGGAGTTTTCAAATTATTTTTTAACAGAGAAATTACATTTTTCTATTTTGATTTCAAGACTTCAACAATTGAAAGTAAAAAATAAATATTTCTTTTCAAAGGCTCTAAAAAAATAAAATAAAAATTAATAGACATTATCTTTCCTATTTTTTTAAATCCAATTTACTGCATAAAGTTATTGGATTTTTAAAAACAGTTTTAAGGTAAGTGGTATTTATTCGCTACACTACAAATATACAGTTGCTTACTGGGCATTTCAGTATTGAGAGTAGACACTTTTAGAGAACAGTATACAATTTAGTTAAAACAAAACAACAACAGTGTATAAAGAAATACTTTTTAACAGTTGATGCCATTAACTAAAAAGAGCAATGGTTGGTTAGTTATAAAAAAAAAAAAAACGAAGACTAAAATGAAGAAGTAGATTGTTTCTTCTGAGAGACAAAAATAGAATCTTTCCATTTTATTTTAATATAGGTTTTTTTTAAAGAATATACATTCTAACCGAAAGTATAAGGACATCATTACTAAACAGTAAATGTTTGGTCTAATTTGAGACAAAACAAGAATAATGATCAAGTGCATAATTTAAAGGAAAGTGACAATTTCTGTTGGTGACAATAGGTGAGGGAAGAAAAAAATAAATGGAAGATACATTAAAAACATGAATCGACATTTTTGAAAAGACTTATTTTTTGATTTTAGAGTTGAAATATATTTTTATTTATTTATTTATAAAAAATCAAATAGATACAGATAAAAATGTTTTTGAGATAAGTACATTTCTTCAGCTGTTATAAGAAAACATGCTGAATCTATTGCCATGAAATTAAAATAGCGCATGCCTTAAGAAAGACACTGTCTATCAGGCAAGAATGAATAAGAAAGATGCTGTCTACATGGCAAGAATGAATTTCAACCATAGAAAGTGCTTATCATAATCTCTAAGTTTAATTAATGGATTTTCTTTGTATATAAAAAAAAAAAATTATTAAACTGTTTTTAAAAATGTTCATCTTATTAGAAGGTTACAGTGTAAATTGTCCGAAAATTTTTGCTTATGTTCATTCAGAAAACATACAAATATACAATAACATGATTTAAACTAGATAAAAAATTTTTTTTTGCCATCCAAATACTATAAAAAAAATGTACAAAGAAATAAAATCTACTATATTAAATGAAAAGTTGTATTTTAATATGAAAGGAAACACTAGGCAAGAAATAACATTTAAAAAAGTGATTAAATTCATAAAATAGTGATACCTTCATAACCTGCCAGAATGTAGGGGGGGGGGGAGTATTGAAATCAAAGTTAGATCTTATATAAAAATGAATTTAAAAAAAAAAAGCTTTTCCAAAGTAATCACAAATAAAATGCAGTAAAAAAAAAAAACTCCAGTCCACT
Source organism: Bulinus truncatus (assembly GCA_021962125.1). Classification (NCBI taxonomy): domain Eukaryota; kingdom Metazoa; phylum Mollusca; class Gastropoda; family Planorbidae; genus Bulinus; species Bulinus truncatus. Next base: position 208,070 of record JAGDYQ010000002.1, on the reverse strand, counting down.
ACTAGCAAATATACAGATCCAAGAAAATTTTGTGTTGTTACTTATTTATTTTTTGTTTTCACTTAAAAAAATGTGAAATAAAGAAAGAAAGGAGTTTTAAAGGAGTATTTATTATGTTCTAGTTATTTTTTTTTTCATTCTGGTTATAAGAAATGAGTGATTTATTCTGTCGCCGATGACAATCTTTGATTTGCTGTAATTTTATGTTGTTGATTAATACGGAAACTAAATCATAAAAAAAAAAAAATTCTTAAAGTCAGAACCATAAGTTTAACAGAAGAAAATAAAATAAATCAGACCATTCAAGGAACACAACTCTTGTTCATGAAACCAAAACCAAGATAAGAAGCGCACTTTATGTAACACTGAAGATATTTTCTAGACAAACTGATAATATATGTAGAAGTATATATATATTTTATGAGACAATAATATGTTGGGAGAATAACAGCCACACACAGTTAACAAGTTACAACCATTTAAATAAAAATGTAAGGGTAACGACCACATTGTTAAGACAAGCAGGTTGTCAGAATTAAAATGGAGAACACTGAACTAAAATAATGAAAACTTTTGTATGAAGTTTATTCACTGTAACTTCTATTTTATTCATTTCAACATGTTTAGAAAATTTACCCTAATATAAAACTGAGTTGGTTAAATAATGAACATTATATTAACTTGTTCTGCATATCACATTTTACATAAAGACTATTGATTTATTTCAAATAGATACAGAGGAAATTAACTTTTACACTTCTACCCCTAACACAGACAAATATAACTATGACATCAGCTGACATTAGGACACACAGTTGCCACCAGAGACAGTGCTGTTATATAAACAGCTAAGCACAGCTTGAACATGAGAGTCACATGAAGTGATATTGAGAGACAAAAGACTGACCACTGTGATGGACTTTTACAAAATGAACATATTTAAGCTGATGCAGAAGAAACAGATGGAAACTTACCAGATCACTGACCAAGGGAATACTTTTTCTTCTTGGTTTGATCTCAGGCATGCTGTCTATACTGGTGTAGAAGTGGTTGTACTGAGGGGGGCTGAAATGAGAATGTGCCATTTTTAGGTTTAAGGACATCAATATACAGTTCATGAGTGAGATAGTTTACATTATAAAAGTTAATAATTGAGATAGTTAACATTTATAAAGTTCATGAGTGAGATAGTTAACATTTATACAGTTCAAGAGTGAGATAGTTTACATTATAAAAGTTAATCATTGAGATAGTTAACATTATAATGTCTTGAATATGACCAGAGATCACATTAGAGACTGATATGATGGTGTTTTCATACATTTAAACACAGGAACATTCATGGTGGCTATAGATGTTACATTGTCATAATTCACTTTTCAGCCAACTCTCTGAGGTCCTAATAAACTTTAAAACCCAATTAAAAAAAACAAAACAAATAGAACATTCAAATATCATTAGGCAGAAAAGAAATAAAAAATAAGGTTTCATCTTTTTTTTTTGTATCACAATAATCCAATGGTGCATACCCTCCATTCACTTGAGACCAGGGTTTGTACCTAGATCCATCTGGGTAGTCCACTTCCTCACGGCCCATCATGGAGCCAGTCTAATGAATAGAATAAAAAAAAATATAAATTTTAAAAAATTCAGGAACAAAAAAGAGAGTAAAAATGCAATAAAGTCATTATGGTTAATTACTTCTATGACTTGTTTTACATATCCTTTATAGTACTGATTTTCATTTATATAAGTATGAGGGTCCATAGTGATAGCATACAACAGCAGGAAGATACTGAATGATGATTAGTCTATGCAATAGTGTATTGCTTATTTTTTAAAAATCTTCCTTCTAGTTTCATTATCTTTTTTACTAATTATAGAAAGCAATATAATTTCTAATTGAGCCTCGTACATAGTTTAATGAAAAATGGATTTTAAAATACATAAAAAAGATTAATTTGTGAATATATGTAAATAAACTGCAGGAGAATTTTTCGACATTCTTCATGAAGAGATATGAGTGATGTATATGTCAACTAGGAAATGTCAACAAGGTGTGAGTGATGTATATGTCAACTAGGAAATGTCAACAAGGTGTGAGTGATGTATATGTCAACTAGGAAATGTCAACAAGGTGTGAGTGATGTATATGTCAACTAGGAAATGTCAACAAGGTGTGAGTGATGTATATGTCAACTAGGAAATGTCAACAAGGTGTGAGTGATGTATATGTCAACTAGGAAATGTCAACAAGGTGTGAGTGATGTATATGTCAACTAGGAAATGTCAACAAGGTGTGAGTGATGTATATGTAACTAGGAAACGTCAACAAAATATGAGTGATGTATATGTCAACTAGGAAACGTCAACAAGATATGAGTGATGTATATGTCAACTAGGAAATGTCAACAAGGTGTGAGTGATGTATATGTCAACTAGGAAATGTCAACAAGATATGAGTGATGTATATGTCAACTAGGAAATGTCAACAAGGTGTGAGTGATGTATATGTCAACTAGGAAATGTCAACAAGGTGTGAGTGATGTATATGTCAACTAGGAAATGTCAACAAGGTGTGAGTGATGTATATGTCAACTAGGAAATGTCAACAAGGTGTGAGTGATGTATATGTCAACTAGGAAATGTCAACAAGGTGTGAGTGATGTATATGTCAACTAGGAAATGTCAACAATATATGAGTGATGTATATGTCAACTAGGAAATGTCAACAAGGTGTGAGTGATGTATAAGTCAACTAGGAAATGTCAACAAGGTGTGAGTGATGTATATGTCAACTAGGAAATGTCAACAAGGTGTGAGTGATGTATATGTCAACTAGGAAATGTCAACAAGGTGTGAGTGATGTATATGTCAACTAGGAAATGTCAACAAGGTGTGAGTGATGTATATGTCAACTAGGAAATGTCAACAAGGTGTGAGTGATGTATATGTCAACTAGGAAATGTCAACAAGGTGTGAGTGATGTATATGTCAACTAGGAAATGTCAACAAGGTGTGGGTGATGTATATGTCAACTAGGAAATGTCAACAAGGTGTGAGTGATGTATATGTCAACTAGGAAATGTCAACAAGATATGAGTGATGTATATGTCAACTAGGAAATGTCAACAAAGTGTGAATGTATTGATCAGTTGAAGAAAAAAAAGACTTTAAAGTTGTGGACATGTAAACAAAAAATGAACAAATGAATCATTAAAATTCAGTTGTGAATTTCTAAATAACAAATGTAAAAAAAATGACATTCATTTCATTTAGAGCAGATAATTTTAAAATGAAAATAAAATAAAAAAATGTACCAATAGATAATAAATTTTATGTCTATTTTTCTTTCATTACTGGCCATCAAGTTTAGTATATCAATGTAGTACTGATATATCTACAAACAGCCATAACAAAAAAAAATTTCTTAAATCAATAAACAGACATACAAAAACAACAAGCTAAGTAAGTAAACTTAAAAAAAAATGTCTCTAGCTATCATAGTGTCTACTGGAAGTAATTACAAGTCGTCTGCCTCAGGCAGCAGTACAGCAGTGAGGTGGGTGGGAAAGTTGGGTTCTGAAAAAATCTGGTCAAAGTAGAGATTATGACATCTTTGGTAAAGGTCTAGATCTGAATCAAATATGGGGAAAAACTTTTTTTCTAACCTCTCTGCACGTTTATAATTTCACTTGTAAACTGGCAAGGAAAAAATAGTTATTCCTTAATCCTCTGGGGATATCCCAGCATGCATTATTAAAACGTTAGTCAGGACAAGTGAAATGAATTTATTCCAAAAATAAAAATAAAAAGTTATTTTAAAAATTGAGACGAGGGGAATCATGTATGTGATCATGTGAGAGACAAAGGGAATCATGTATTTGATCATGTGAGAGACAAGGGGAATCATGTATTTGATCATGTGAGAGACAAAGGAAATCATGTATTTGATCATGTGAGAGACAAAGGGAATCATGTATTTGATCATTAAGAGACAAAGGAAATCATGTATTTGATCATGTGAGAGACAAAGGGAATCATGCATTTGATCATGTGAGAGACAAAGGGAATCATGTATTTGATCATGTGAGAGACAAGGGAAATCATGTATTTGATCATGTGAGAGACAAAGGGAATAATGTATTTGATCATGTGAGAGACAAGGGGAATCATGTATTTGATCATGTGAGAGACAAGGGGAATCATGTATTTGATCATGTGAGAGACAAAGGGAATCATGTATTTGATCATGTGAGAGACAAAGGGAATCATGTATCAGATCATGTGAGAGACAAGGGGAATCAGGTTTTGATCATGTGAGAGACAAAGGGAATCATGTATTTGATCATGTGAGAGACAAGGGGAATCATGTATTTGATCATGTGAGAGACAAAGGGAATAATGTATTTGATCATGTGAGAGACAAGGGGAATCATGTATTTGATCATGTGAGAGACAAGGGGAATCATGTATTTGATCATGTGAGAGACAAAGGGAATCATGTATTTGATCATGTGAGACAAAGGGAATCATGTATCAGATCATGTGAGAGACAAGGGGAATCAGGTTTTGATCATGTGAGAGACAAAGGGAATCATGTATTTGATCATGTGAGAGACAAAGGGAATCATGTATTTGATCATGTGAGAGACAAGGGGAATCATGTATTTGATCATGTGAGAGACAAAGGGAATCATGTATTTGATCATGTGAGAGACAAAGGAAATCAGCTATTTGATCATGTGAGAGACAAGGGGAATCATGTATTTGATCATGCGAGAGACAAAGGGAATCATGTATTTGATCATGTGAGAGACAAAGGGAATCATGTGTTTGATCATGTGAGAGACAAGGGGAATCAGCTATTTGATCATGTGAGAGACAAGGTGAATCATGTGTTTGATCATGTGAAAATAACAGAAAAATATATACACGAACAAGGAAAAACATTTATTTGAGTAATTGGAGACTGGGCAACATAAAGAACCTGACAGATGATTTTACAGGATGAGATAATCTGCAGACGTACCAGTAATCCAATGCAGTGCCCCGGACTGAACATATACAGGCCTGTTGTTATAAAGATCTAACAGCAGTGAATATAAAGTCAAACATGAATACGGCAGGGGGTAACAGATGCCCACCAGACATAAGACGATTACACCCAATAGTGTTCAGTAGAGTGACACGTCATCCACTGAGTTATGGTCTCGGGGAGCGCATTTCTTCTTTACTGAGGTCTGTCAAACGACATGAGATACAAGGCCTGTGTGGGTGGTGGTGCCCGAGAGCGGGGGGGGGGGGAAAGGAGAGGATAAGCTGATTCATCTAAATGATTTAATTCACTCTAATCTCTTTTGTCATTGGCATATTTAATGGACAGAAGAAAAAACAAACATTTCAGATGGAAGGCAAACAAAAGTTCGCGTGAAGGAACTTGTCATTTATATATATATATATAAATATATATATATATATATATATATATATATATATATATATATATTATTATTTCCTGCATTCTTATCATTGAACATTTCCTCTGTTCTTATCATTGAACATTTCCTCTGTTCTTATCATTGAACATTTCATCAGTTCTTATCATTGAACATTTCCTCTGTTCTTATCATTGGACATTTCCTCCATTCTTATCATTGGACATTTCCTCCGTTCTTATCTTTGAATATTTCTACCATTAAAAAGAAAGAGGAACTTCGGGGCAGTACGTTTTTCATCAGTTAGTTGACTTGGTTAATACAGAAAGTAAACATAGGTTGACCAAGTAATAAAGTAAAAACTCATTGCAAAGAAAACGGCAGCAGTTATTATTATATAAACTCAATGAAAATATGGGTCACATCACAGGGGCCACACTAACTTTCAATTAACGGGAATGTTCAGTGGAAGAAAAAGCACAAAATAAGTGTTCAATATGATATACATGCTATCATTTCATCTAAGTAGCGCGCACACAACTCGTTATCGCGAATATGTAAATATATTTACATTACAAGAGCGTGATTCATAGTTTCGCGCACCAACAATTCAGTGTCCTCCAAAAGTTGCGCACCAACAATTCAACGTCCTTCAAAAGTTGCGCTCGCAATATCCTTTACCGCATTGAGTCTTCAGAAAATCAGAGGGAACATTCAGGGCATCGAGTTCTGGAGGGCCCCTTAATACCCGAATTTTACACGTTTTTTTTTTTAAAGTTTAAATGAAAGGGCCCAGAAATTTAAATGGCGCATGTGCCCCCCCCCCCCGCCAATTCGAATCCACTTCTGAGCACAGAAAAAAAAAGGTAATAGAATAATCATGCACGACATTTGATCAATACATGTTGCATACAAAATGAATGTTAAAGAGTTTAGTAATTGCGTTATGCAAATAATAATGAGATAAAAGGTATAAGAATAAAATAAATAATAACAATGAAAATAATAAAATAAAAATAAGACGTTTCTGGCAATACGTTATAAAATTACCAAAAAAAAAAAAATCAAGATTCTTTGGAAATTGTACAACCAAGGCCCAATACCTGATCTCTACAGGCTACTTACTGACTGTCAGAAGTGAGACGAACCGCCGAAACCCAGAACATTAATGAAAGAGTTATGATCGCATGACATCGATATAAAATTTTGTAACCGCCACCCGGTGAACAAAAAAAAAAGTCATCCTCAACGTGGACAAGATCAACGAAGGCGGCAGGACCTCGGTCTAGACTGGTGCCACACTGGTCGAACAGTCTATGGCCACGAATTAGGAACTCTGGTGCTGTGGAGTTAATAATAAACACGACAGAAAGGTCGTCAGAATTCAACGAGGCCATCGAAAGTAAATGATACAAACGTCTATGGCAATTAAGTCGAATTACTAATCGATTTTATGAAGAGATTCAGTTGCATGAGATGACTGATACTAATGACTAGTTATATATAGTGTGTGTGTGTGTGGGGGGGGGGTCACGCATCAAGTTGGTGAGAAACGCGTCACGACTTTGTATTTAGTACAAAAATACATTGAAGAGTCACACAACAGTTGGACATTTAGTACAAAAATACATTGAAGAGTCACACAACAGTTGGACATTTAGTACAAAAATACATTGAAGAGTCACACAACAGTTGGACATTTAGTACAAAAATACATTGAAGAGTCACACAACAGTTGGACATTTAGTACAAAAATACATTGAAGAGTCACACAACAGTTGGACATTTAGTACAAAAATACATTGAAGAGTCACACAACAGTTGGACATTTAGTACAAAAATACATTGAAGAGTCACACAACAGTTGGACATTTAGTACAAAAATACATTGAAGAGTCACACAACAGTTGGACATTTAGTACAAAAATACATTGAAGAGTCACACAACAGTTGGACATTTAGTACAAAAATACATTGAAGAGTCACACAACAGTTGGACATTTAGTACAAAAATACATTGAAGAGTCACACAACAGTTGGACATTTAGTACAAAAATACATTGAAGAGTCACACAACAGTTGGACATTTAGTACAAAAATACATTGAAGAGTCACACAACAGTTGGACATTTAGTACAAAAATACATTGAAGAGTCACACAACAGTTGGACATTTAGTACAAAAATACATTGAAGAGTCACACAACAGTTGGACATTTAGTACAAAAATACATTGAAGAGTCACACAACAGTTGGACATTTACTAATAACAGATGGAACAGAAAAACATCCCCAACAACAACACACTATTGGGAATATCTGAGAGCCGCTTTAGGTCATCGCCTATATGGACTACATATGTATGTATGTATGTATGTGTATATATATATATATATATATATATATATATATATAGAGAGAGAGAGAGAGAGAGAGAGAGAGAGAGATAGAGAGAGAGAGGGATGAGAGAGATTGAGACAGACAAGATAATATATTGATCACGATAACATAAGTAATGTAATAATAACAAATGTAATAGTTCATACTAAAAAAAAAACAAACAACAGTCATCCATGTTAAGAAACCAACCGGAGGTGGATTTACCTTTCCAACCACGATACTGTCGTCTGAAGAAAGTTTCTTGCCGTCTCGCTGCCAGGCCCACAAAGCAGGGGCTTCCCGGCGGCGCTGGCACACTGCGACAGTCCTTGTTCGGGCCAGCTTCGATTTTTCAAAGGCGTATCTGGAGCCCGAGGTCTCGTGCAAATTCTCGTGGCTGGTCGTCCCGTCTAGGCTGGCTTTACCCAACTCCTCCTCGTCAACAGACTTGGTCACGCCACTCTCAGGGTCCTCCTGCACCGAGCAGGCGACGCTGCTGCTGCTGCCGCACGAGTCGACACTCTTGAAGGCCACCTGAGGTCCTGGGCTGGCGGGGGCCCGTGGCGGTCCGTCACCTTCATCGGGGACACGCTTGGTAGAAGACTCGCGCGTCTCGTGATGGCGATGGTGTCCGCCCATTGTGAAAAACGGTTTGGCACAAAATAGATAATCCAAGATTTCCATGAATACCGGGAACACTGTAGAGCTTTATTTAAACAATCATTTTGACGCAATGTTAAAGTGAAATATTCAACGAAGCTGGGTACGCCCGAGCGTCCAGGAGCATAAACAGCTGGCCAGAAACACGTAGGTCACTCAGCTGACTGTGGGCTCCACTGAAATGTACCATGGTACTGGAGCAGCGAGCAACATGTTTGGTCTGTTCCATGGCAAAAACAAAACGTTCCCCCCGTGTAACAGTGTGTCGTGACGTGACCGTTTAGCCGCCCTCCATCTGGCAGAAAACACGCACACACACACACATTTACATATGGCAGTGAGTAATGAAGGTACAATTGTTGTTCCCATACACTCACCCACACCCCTTACACACACACACACACACACACACACACAAGTACTGTCCAGACTCAGTTCCAAAGCTAAATGTCTCCCAACAGGAGATCGACAATTGGTTGAACTCACTAGAAGGTTATTTTTTTTTTATTATTATTATTTCAAGTTGTTTTTTTTCTCTTCACTAATTCGACAATCAACGCGGCTATAGTTAGTAACACAACAAAACAACAACAGTAGCCAGGGCTTTTGGTTTCTTGAGGAAAAAAAATAAAGTTACATACAGTTGAGGGGCGGTTACATTTTAAGAACTTCGCTAATCATGCATTGTAAACACGAACTGATGTAAGTGAAATTGTGGCAGTTTTTGTTGCTAAAGTAAACATTGTCCAGACTTTAATTGGCCTACATCATCCACGTGTCAGGAAACTACCACATGAGACGCAGGTTACAAGCAGATAAAACCTTTGACACTAAAAAAGAACAGCCCACAAAAGTATATTGCAACAGAATCGCCAAACAGCACAATCCCGACAACCAGGCCTAGTGAAAATAAATCGTAACTTGAGGTCAGAGGTTATCAAGCAGCTACCAACGTGACCCTATACAAAGACTGATTTTTTTGTAAGCCTCATGAAATATCATTAGAGTGCTTTCTCGGCCCACATGTAAAACGACGAAAAAAGACAAGAGACCAGAAACATGGTTAAGTTTCAAATTAGATTTTGCCCTTTTACTTTTCAGATAAACAAAATTCTAGTTCTGTAATATATATATATATATATATATATATATATATATATATATATATATATATATATATATAGGGTTGCCATATTTTTTCACGGACCAACCGGGACAGTTCTGTCTTTTTTACTTTAGGTTTAGGGATGTCGGTTCCGGGGGGGGGGGGGGGGGTATGAAAACAGTAATGTAAAAAAACACTTAAAATATAGAATAGATATTCATAATGGTACACAAACATGATATTTTTACAAAACAAAACAGTTTTCTTCTTGTTGTACCACTCGTATTTTCATAGGGTGTTTTTTTTGTATGTGTTATAGTTAGGGAGGGAGATTTTGTTATAGTTAGGGAGGGAGATTTTTTGTTATAGTTAGGGAGGGAGATTTTTTTGTTATAGTTAGGAAGGGAGATTTTTTTGTTATAGTTAGGGAGGGAGATTTTTTTGTTATAGTTAGGGAGGGAGATTTTTTTGTTATAGTTAGGGAGGGAGATTTGTTTGTTATAGTTAGGGAGGGAGATTTTTTGTTATAGTTAGGGAGGGAGATTTTTTGTTATAGTTAGGGAGGGAGATTTTTTGTTATAGTTCGGGAGGGAGATTTTTTGTTATAGTTAGGAAGGGGGATTTTTTTGTTGTAGTTAGGGAGTGAGATTTTTTGTTATAGTTAGGGAGGGAGATTTTTTTGTTATAGTTAGAGAGGGAAATTTTTTTGTTATAGAACTCAGACCTGTCAAAATAAAGAGTATCTTTTACAATGAGCCGAATGGGCTGACAGTCTAGTGTATTTTATTATGGATGCTAGTGCCGTTTGACATACTTATTGAATGAACAAAGAATGAACTCCTTGCTGTGTGCCATGAAGACAGACACCCTGAACTAAACTACAGTGTGGGCAGCAATTAAAAAAAAGATGGCTTCCATTGACGAGATGAGTTGAAAGGTCGTAGATATGTGGTAGTGCTGTGGCTCATACTATTGTTGATAAGTGACGCGCTAGAGAGAGAGAGAGAGAGAGAGAGAGAGAGAGAGAGAGAGAGAGAGAGAGAGAGAGAGAGAGAGAGAGAGAGAGAGAGAGAGAGAGAGAGAGAGAGCGGATGCAATACAGTGGGTATTCGGTTAACGAACTGTTCGGACGGCGAACAAATCGGACAACGAACACTTTCAGGAAAGACAACGAACAAAATTCGGATAACGAACAAAAACTAATTCTAACGAAAACGTCTCGGCTCTCGAAACACCCGACATCAGTCCTCAATTTTTCCTGAAAATGGATGTGCGCGTGCGCTGACACGTCATCATTCATACTACGTAGCAGTGAGGCAGCACCATACGACGCGTAGGGTAGTGTGCGACGACACATTGTCAATAGTGTACCATACATGTATAGTTGGTTTATGTCCTTGTGGTTTTCGTTTGTGCTTCTCTAAACGCCTTATAAAAAAAAACAACCTAAAAATTGGAAAATATCATGTGACCTGAAAAGAGTGGAGTGTCAAGAACTGTGTTCACCATAAAAACCAAGCAAGAGATTATAACTTAAGTAGAGAGTGGACAAATAATGACTGATGCTACCAGGCAGCAGGCTTGCGGAGCCGGAGCCGAGGAGCCGGGAGCCGCCACTTTTTGCTGGAGCCGGAGCCGAAAAAATCTGGCGGCTCCACGGCTCCCAAATGTTTTTTTTTTACATCAGAATTTCTTTTTTTTTAGCTTTAAAATTCCAAATTTGTTTGATTGTTTGCCTCCTACAATTTGAAATGTTGTTATTTTACAAAAGCCACTACAGTAACAGCGTTAAAATGATAGCGTGCACGCACATCACCACAAGAATTCTTTAACGGGGAATCGTTTTGTGTTCGTTTTAAATCTTGTTTACCCTCCGAAATTTTTTTAATGGCATGTTATTTTGTTATATATAAAGTTAAAACAGTTTTATTTCATAGGATAATTGTATCAATCATTTAAAATAAATTTTTACTAGGACGACAAATAGAACGCGTCATTTCGTATTATTATTTGACCGCAAATCAGGCCCGTAGCGTGTGTGGGGGCCGGGGGGCTTAGCCCCCCTTGCGTTTTTTCTGGCCCCCCTCTGCTTATTTGCTCTACTTAGTAAAATGTATTACCTCCCCCCCCAAGCTATTGCCTGGCCCCTGTTGTAGAATCCTGGCCCCTACTGTAGAATTTTCACGCTACGGGGCTGCCGCGAATTTGTAATAGACTATAGACAAAATGGTCGCTTTCTGTATTTAACAATTTTATTATAAACAGAATATCTGAAAGAGTAGATAAATTTATAATGATGTGGCTATACGGACCCGGGTCCCAATAAAATCCGATTGTTATTCGGACCCGTGGCAAATATGCGCTAAGCTTAGCTATATTTAAACTTTATTAGACGGAACCCGAAAAAATAATAATACAGAGTGCGCTTAGTGGAACCCTAGACACTGAGTAACGATTAAATCAAACAATTCAAACAATTATATAAAAAAAATAACAATAATAAAGTTTATGTATAGCTAAGCTAAGTGCATATTTGCCACGGGTCCGAATAACAATCAGACTTGATTGGGACGGGGTCCGAATAAAAATCGGAGTTTATTGGTACCCAGGTCCGAATAGTCACTTCAAATTTATAAATAATAAATATAAATACTGAAGTCTTTAAAATATTTTAAATAATGTATCATTTTAATATTTGCTAATTTGATAATTGAAATAACTTTTTGTTACTTATGAAAATGGCGACTAGTGAAACCTCGGTCGAAAATAATGTTATGATTCTGGATGCACTGAAATGGTTTGTTTTTAGTAAAACCGACATGCATATATTTTCAAGTACCTGACTATGGGGCAGCCCCGTAGCGTGAAAATTCTACATCAGGGGCGAGGCATTCTACAGCAGGGGTCAGGCAATACCAGGGGGGGGGCAGGTAATACATTTTACTAAGTAGAACAAATAAGCAGAGGGGGCCAGACAAAACGCAGGGGGGGCCCTGCCCCCTGCCCCCCCCCCCCGCACGCTACGGGCCTGCTATGGGGGTGAACGCGACAAAATTTGCATAACTTTTTATCAGCGGCATGTTTGCGTGGCGCAATTACAAAAATTTTTGTCTCGTGTAATACTATCTTAATAGGGAGCCGGAGCCGTCACATTTGTGGGAGCCGGAGCCGTCACATTTGTGGGAGCCGGAGCCGGAGCCGTAAAAAAATTTGGCGGCTCCGCAAGCCTGCCAGGCAGTACGGCTTTAACAGGTCTACAGTAGGCACAATCCTAGCTAAGAAAGATATCATCAAGAAGACTCAAGCCGCTAAAGGAGTAACGAAAATTACATCTGAGAAGCAAAAAAAAAGTGTCATCCATGATAAGATCGAGAGTTTGCTTTTAGTTTGGATAAATGAACGGGAGGTGAAAAGAGATGTAACTAGAATGGCCATCATTCAAGATAAGGCTGGAGAAATTTATGAGAAATTGAAAGAACAAACTCCAGGCTCGTCCTCCGAAAATCTAGAATTCAAGGCTACCACTGGCTGGTTTACAAAATTTAAAAGGAGATCTGTCATTAAACAAGCTGATGTCAATAGGGTTGCTGATCTCTACAACGACATTGCTATCTATCATTTCTTGAAAGTCCTGAAGGAGAGAGAAAAACAACTTACATTGGACATGTTCTTTAACGCCCAAAGAAAGGAAAAGGGCTGATTAATAAGCAAGACTATATGTATGTATCATATTTGTAATAAATAAACTTACTAAAAAATTATTCTTGTACATGACAATTTTTTTTTTATTTAATTTTTAGGATCTCCAGAACGAATTATTCGAATTTCCATTAACATATATGGTAAATCGATGATCGGTTAACGAACGATTCGGATAGCGAACATAATTGTGGAACGGATTAAGTTCGTTAACCGAATACCCACTGTATTGGTAAAGCGCTCGACTGTCGACCTGAAGGTACCTGGTTCGTTTTCTGGTGAGGACCAAGGGCATTTTTCAGGTCTTGGCTCAGGTTCCCGATATTATCTCCCGTGGTGCCTCCATGGCCATTGCACTATCGGCTATGGTGGGGATGAAAGGAGGGCACCATAAAAACCGTCCCATTAGTGGTTTATAGGATCTAAGAGATTTCATCTCATCCTTACAGGGACTTCACACACAGAACAGAGCAGCGATGGCAAACTTGGCAAGCCAGACAAATATTAAATATCAACACAATACATATATCTATAAATACTACACGAAGAAAAACAGTAAAAAAATAAACAGTTTCTATCACGCGAAAAAATACTTTCATTTCATTAAAATTAAACTTCGGCTTTTTGATAAAAACTTTGTTTGCCAACCTTGGCTTATGGCCCTTTATGAACTCAATTTTATGACACAGCGTAACAGAAGACAAGAGTTTTTGATTATCAGATAATTAATAATAGTCTTCATGTCTAGTTATATTAGTGGGAGAATTCTGGAACCAGATGAAAGGAAACTGAATCAAACTAACCGTCTTGAGGATGTATTGAAAATACCATAAAACGAATAAAATAAACAGTAACAACTGGTAAGCTATAAACTCAATTTTATTTTAGTTTCTATGGATGCAGGTCGCCATTTAAAAAAAAAATCTATTCACGTTATAACAATAAGTTGGTAAAACAGAAAAAAAAAGAAAAACAATAATTCAGGTTTTTATGTTCTTTACAGATGTAAAAATCTATTTCTTGATTGTAAATATACGTTATTAAAAACAAAAAAAGTATTACATCAGAGAAAGAAAGAAAAAAAACTATCTGAGTCACTATAAGAGCCGCCAGCTTCATCTTATAACTCAAGATATCGGCAGACGAGAGAGAATTACTTCCCTCTAATCAATGCCGTTCATTTTTTGATGAAAAAGATTTTCGTAGTTTTAACTTTGAGTATAACAGAATATTTCTCAACAATTTATGTTTCAAACCGACTTAGAATTTAAATAAAGGTATCCACTTAATGATTACAAATAAAATGACATTTGAAAAAAAAAAGAAAACAACGAAATAAATAATTTAATTAAGAGAATGTAACTAAATATATGAAGAAAGAAAAAACCCATCTTACTAAATTAACCGATCAAGTTAAAATAATAGAAACCTGCGTCTACATATGTCAGGGTTGTCTGTTTTATTATTATTTTTTTTTTATGAAATCGCTATGTGTTAGATATCTGACAGGTGGAAACATGGAGGAGGATGAATGCAATATATCTGTTATAGTTTTATATGTACCGTAGTTATTTCGCTATTAATAACATCAGCAATATATCTTACGATCTAGTGTGAGCAAGCTGGCAGTGCAAAGAGACTGATTGAATACATTGTAACATTGCACACTGTGGGGGGGGGGGGGGGCTTCCTCGAATGTTTATCAGTAACAAAAGTATTTTCGTACATTCTTCTCTCGTCTTTCATTATCACGTGTACAGGTACATTTAGATTACAAAACAACTTTCTCTGAAAACAATTTCACTATAAAGTGTCAGTATGATATAATACATCCATTCAATTCAAATGATGTCGTCCAACTTCCCCTTCATTTTAATTGTGTTTTTCTTGAATCAAGAATCCGCGCCATGAGAAGTTTGAAAAACAAACAAACAAACTTGTAAACGAAAAAAAAAACACAAATGATTTATGGGATATTACATGCCAGGTTTGGGGGTGGGTGGGGGAGAGGGCTTCACTAATTATGTGTGTGTGGGGGATATATATTTCAATATTGGGAGTTGGTCAACCATTCAACACAATATGACAAGCGGATATAATAACATAGCCAGCTGCAGTGCTATTAATTCGTAGGGTGGAGTACACACTGTGACATCTGTCATAAACAAACAAAACAGTAACAAGACGGTGGCGGAGAGATAGACAGCTCCACCTGTGTGCTGCAGGGGGTTCGAGTCACTTTTTTAATACAGCCCCGGCGGTGCCTCGATGGACACTGTCGCAACGGTATGCCTCGGTTTGGATGGTGGTTTTGGGAAGTAATGGGAAGGCAGGTCCGTTTCTAGGCATGGTTGGGTGGGGGCGGGGGTCTTGGCCAGTGACTTCAAGCGACGATTAGAAATCCTGAGGCGAAAGTACCCTTTGGTGCTCTCACAGCATTACACTTCTAAAGAATTCATACTGTGTGGGACCCTTACTGCGGGTGAGCCCCCGGCGGTCGCTGAGCTCGCCCCATGCATAAGACCAGCTCTTCAAGGGAGGGCACTCACAGACAGTGGTCGTGTGAGTTGGGTATACGATTGAGAACAATATGAGACCCACTTCCAAAACTGCTTGCTAATCACGAGTTAAAAAGTAAAACTGATGGAGTACAGAAAAAAAAAAAAACCATAATGATGCTGTATAAAACATATCTCTTAACTAACAGACATTCCCAACATTGAAAGGTTTTGTTATAAAAAAAAATAAATACTCATTGAACAGATGCCGCCAGAGTTCGCACGACTAACACTGATGATTTAGCACAGGGGTGGGCAAACTTTTTCTACGGTGGGCCACAATGAATACTTGATTGTTATCTGCGGGCTGCATATATTTTTTGTCTACTTTAATGACAGTTTACAACGTATGAAAATATGAATTAAAGATAATACCCAAGTATTTGTCATATATTTCACATTCAAACTCTTAAAAAAAGAAAATTAACTCGATATAGGATCGCAATATGTGCTTGCATACGGGCCGCATTGTATACTCTGAAGTGCCGCATGCGGCCCGCAGTTTGCCCACCCCTGATATAGCATCAAAGAAACACCCCTATCAAATCTCAAACTCAGTGGTTCTAAAAAAAATGGAGCGATTTGTGACCCACTAAGAAAACTTCGGTTTTAGCGACACAACTGTAAGCAACAAAAAAATAGGTTAAAAGAAGACCATCTAAAATTAAGTGTCTACATTCTCGATTAGGTTGAATATTAAATTTGTTGGGCCACTCACTTCAAATTTACTCGCGAACCACACTCTCTCTAACAAAACAAGAGTTTTTTTTTTTTCAAATCAGCCCTTAAAGTCCCCTAACGTATTATTCAAGTTAATTTTTCTTTTGTTTCGTTACTACTCAATAATAGGGGAAGTGAATATTTTGGTTGATGTCTTTCATAAAAATGAGACTTAATGATCAGGTTTACGCCGGTCTGATTTATGAAAACTCGCCCTGGATTCGTGTCGTCCCAGACTTCAGTAGGTGAGGGTAAGTGGAAGACTTATGTGGTAAACACTGCTGACCTTTTACTGACCCGTTTATAGTAGCCGGATGTACTCAATTTGAAATGCGTTGGTTCGCCTACCTGTCCGATTGTCATTTTGTCATCCATTTATTTGTGGCACTTCGATTCGAACACAGTTTTTTTTAAATTCGACTGTCGGGAATTTAAAACGGATAGAGAGGGGGGGTAGGGGGGAAACAAAAAAATAGAGAACTAAAAGGGATGAAAATTACACTGAAGTAAAATAACACTTTCAAAAAGCTACAACCATTTGTAGTTTAGTCCCAAAGAAAGATGTGAAGTGTTTACATTACACAGAAACGGACTATACTGTCAACAAGAGATCGTGAAAACGTCTAATTATTGGTCTGGGAAAATTGTTTACTAATTGCGCCGTCCTGTCAGTGGTAGAGGTTCATTTGAAGAGAGCCGTTTCTTGAAGCAAACACTTGTGTGTTGACACAGGAGACGTGGGAGCTAGGACTTAAATAAATTTGGTGATATGATCTTTTGATTCAACCTCACCCTCTCAACTAGCTAAATGATGATTCACATCAGCCATGTATCAAACACAAAGATTGAGTGGACCGCAACCATCAACTATCTGTACAGTGATTCACATCAGTCATGTATCAGTCCAGTCAGATTGTCCAAACTCCTCCTCACCTCCCTCCCAATAGTACTCAATGTGCAGTCCTGCAACTTACAGCAACTGTATGCTTCAAATGCTCCACAAAACATGAGGTCAATTTAATCTTATTTATTTCTCAGTTATGGCCTACTAGTATTTGTAAAAATTAAAAATCACATTTTAAAATATATTTTGTTTACCTCTCATTGTGTTTTTGTGGGAACATTTCGCGGTAAAATCAATGAATTCCTTACGTAGGATTATTTTTTTTTTCCATCCAAGACTTGAGTAAACCCGAATTACAAAGATTTCCCGTTCCCGGTCTATTCCGTGAGTCGGGTCTGTCCATCATTGTATTTATTTAGTAAACAAGGTGCAAGGGTAGAGGCAGCACTTCGGATATGGGTGAACGAATGGATGTACAGTAAAAAAAAAATAGATTACTACAGAAATTGTTTTATGGTGCATGTGGTGGAAATAATCAGAGTAAATAGTAATACACATATTGCATTTAGCGTATCAAATATCCTTTCATAAAATAAGTGACACTGTGCGGACAGAAACACAAAAAACTGATTTTTAACACCCCCAAAGATCACAAGTGGCAGAAGCACAAAGTAATCCACCTAGAAATGCATTCAATGATTTTATAACAACACAATCGATGAATTTTAATCCACATTACAATAATGAGTCGTAATGGCAAAACAATTTTCAACGCTGAATAACAAAACGGGGTAAAAAGAGATTAATGGAGCATTGTGGGTGCAGAACTATAAATAGGCATTCATAGTTTTGTTTTTTTACAATAAGATATTTGAAAAAAAAAGTGAATATAACGGAGGCGTGCAAATGGCATCAAAACAGGCATACTACAGCTATTGGTGATGAGACATCATTTGACTCACTCGTACTACAGCTGAAAGTGATATTGGTGATGATACCTCACTAGTCTCACTCGATTTTCATTATTGATAAGTTAATCAGGAATAATCCGGTTAATTACCAAATACTTTAAGAGGACAGTAATATTGGATGTGAGAGTACAGGGGCGGTGATAAATTTACTCATTATAATAAACACAATTATTTCAGTGGTGTGTGTGTGTGAAGCGATTTTATTTAAAAAACTGTGTCAATATTGCCTGACAGTAATTTGTGGGATTATAAACTTAAAACTGTGTGCTAATATTGGATAGTCAATGAATGAAAGTGGACTGTTGTCAGTGCTTATTTGCTAATTGACCTAAAAACTATGTCTATATTGAATGACTGTGCAGTGAGCGTGTTAATTGACTTAAAATTGTCTATGATGATGCGTTGACCAAATTAGACACAAGGGCTAGGTAGCCAGTGTCGGCATTATTGCATGGTCTCCACAGATTGTGCCGACACTGAGACTTTGATAATTAGACAACGATTGAGAATCAATCGAATACAATCAGTCAGCACAACGTCAGACTTTCATTGACGACTTTGAGTAAATCAATTTGTTGCTTTATTTAAATTGTCATGATTCTTTACACATATCATAACCCAACACACTGCATAGCTATATAATAGTTAATAAATAGATATTTCATAGTTGATAAATAGATATTTCATAGTTGATAAATAGATATTTCATAGTTGATATATAGATGTCCACCATTCTGTCAACCACAGCTCGTTCTATCCACAATGCTATCTATCTTATGTAAAAAAAAATCTCAAACCTTAAAGCAACTCAAGGGAAACCAAGTCAAGAGTAAAAAGCACATAAGAAAGTTGGAAAAAAATGTGTGTGTGAGGGTGGGGTTTCGGTGAGCTGAATAGATAATTTCACCGTCTTCATCTATCCCTATACCATTTTTTTTCACCTGGAATGACTAAGTTACACCGAGAGACATTAACGTAGACAATCAACAACATTAGAACAAATCCCATAGGTTCACAGTGTATTCGGCAACAGTGTCAAAGTGTGCTCGAGCCATATACAACATACGAGAAATTGCTAAACCTGAACATCGCCTTAACATTCCATACCCATGTTTATTTCTTTCATTGCACGACACAGTATCAAACCGTTTGTTCAGAGAAGAGTGGTACCAACCAGATTTAAAACATAGATTCAGTCAAATTGCATGCCTAGGATTTGGTTTCACAAATTTAATCACCTCGGTATTGAGTTTTTCCTTCAACACTACGGAATCCCACCAAAGATAGTTAACATCATAAAGAATTCGTACAGGGGTATGTCATGCAGAGTAATCCATGGAGGACAGCTCACAAAAAGCTTCCAGGTGCGAACTGGAGTCAGACAAGGATGCTTGTTGTCACCATTCCTTTTCCTTCTTGCAATTGACTGGATCATGAAAAAATCCACCAGAGAACGAAGAAATGGAATCCAGTGGACATTATTGAGCCAGCTCGACGACCTAGACTTCGCAGACGATCTTGCTCCCCTTTCCCACAGCCACCAACAGATGCAGGAGAAGACAGATAAAGTCTCAGCCGCAGCGCTCGAGGTTGGCCTCAATATAAACCAAGACAAAACCAAGATCTTAAAAATAAACTCCACCAGCACAAATCCCGTCACCCTACTAGGAAGACAGCTGGAAGAGGTGCAGTCCTTCGTTTACTTGGGTAGTGCTATAGATCAGCAGGGTGGCACAGAGGCAGATGTCAAATCGAGAATTGGTAAAGCCCGAGCCGCCTTCATACAGCTAAAGAATGTCTGGTCCTCCAGAGAGTTGTCCTTAGACATCAAGATTAGACTCTATAACACCAACGTGAAATCAGTCCTGCTGTATGGAGCGGAAACGTGGAAGATGTCTAAGACTACACTAAGGAAAGTCCAAACATGTACAAACAGCTGCCTCAGAAGAATCCTCTAAATTCGCTGGCCAGACACCATCAGCAATGTCAGCCTTTTGGAAAAGACCTGCCAACTCTCGGCTGAAGAAGAGATCAGAAAGAGGCGATGAGGCTGGATAGGACACACCTTACGCAAACCGGCAGCCAGTATCACAAGGCAGGCACTGAGGTGGAACCCCCAAGGTCGTCCAAAAAATACCTGGCGTCGAGACCTGGAAGCGGACACCATCAAGATGGAACACAACTGGAACCAGCTGGAGAAGATAGCAAAGGACAGAGGACTCTGGAGAACTGTTGTTGGTGGCCTATACCCTGCCATAGGTGAAGGGCAATGATGATGATGATTGTGTTTTGTAGGATGACACTATAGCACCAACACAGTGAGTATTGAGAAAAAAAAAGTGTTGGTGACAGTGAACTTAACTGTCAGTCATAAAAAGTTCAATCGCTTCAAATGGCGGTTTTTTTTTTCTTTTCGACAGTATCCGGTCAACCAACACAGACACCTGTTACACTAACTAACCCAAACCTTCTGTTGCAGACGAGAGAGAGAGAGAGAGAGTTGTATTATGAATCCCACTCAACTTAAACACACCAGCGTGTTCAAGTCATGTCGGATCAGCGGCTCTCAATGTGTGGGTCGCGGGCAGATATAAAGTGTGCCGCCCAAACCTGTAATTGTTACTTGGGCGAGAGGACATAAAATACAATTTTACCTTTTCTTTCTTTTATCATTTTTTATTTTATTTTTACAGCTGGGTCGTGAGAACGGGCCAGGTTTCTTAGTGGGTCATGTATTGAAAAAGTGTGAGAACCATTGTATTAGATTATAAACAACCCGTTTCCGATAATCAACAAAACTCAGACGACAGTTAACCAGGAGACAACAGAGTGAGAAAAGAAGCTACTTGATAAAACATTATTGACCTAGAAAAGCGAATATATATATGTATAGCTAACTTAATCATTAACTGGCTTGTATTGTACGGCTTAGGATTTGAATCATTTTTAATACAGATTAAGTTCCAGATCAATTCAGAAATCCGTTAGTTAAAGAATGATTTTTTTTTAAATTTGGATATCATCTTTTTAATGATGTTCTTACTTTTTTCTGCTTAATGTATCATGTATTGGTAATAGATCTAATCCATCCATCCATCCATCTATATATATATATATATATATATATATATATATATATATATATATATATTTAAGCAAATAGTTATAAAAAACAGGCATTGGTTCTTCATTCACCATTTTTTCCCCCTAAATATAGTTTAACATTTCGGGACTGTTATTTTGAACTTTACTTGTAACGTGCTCACCAATGTAAGGGAATTAATGTGTAGTGCGTGTGTCAATCTTTTCAAATGAGATATCTGAACCCTTTACATTTCCAGTAGCATAGGGAACCCGAGGCCAGTGAAATTATTTTGTTTGTTTCCCCCCTAGCTCAATCCCCGGGTGTTGGTTTAATCATATGTCAGTAGCCAGTAGTTGACTTCCAAATATGACACGTTATAACTTAGTCTACGTGACTTCATCATTCCCCCTAGCCCCGCGCCCACTCCACCTACACTGAACTACTTGTATAAAGCCTTCCGTTTATCTAACAAACTGAATCCAGTAACCAGAACGAGGCAATATCCAGGATGAGTGGTTGGAACATTTTCAAGATCGTGTCGTTAATTGTAAACTTCTGGTCTGGACACGGGGAAAAAAAAAAGAAACGTATTTGAATGCTGACTTTAATTGTGTTGGAGTTATTATAAATGAAACAATCAGAATGGGGAAAACTGACTTTCTGCCTGAAACTGGGGGAAAAAAAATATATGGGAGATATAAAAAAAAATAGACCGTTTAATTGAACGGTTCAGAAAACCCTGAATTGTCAATCGTAATGAACTAGTGATGAACTAGTACTGACAATCTATTTGTACAGAGATAGTGCATCCGTAATGAACTAGTATTGACAACCTATTTGTACAGAGATAGTGCATCCGTAATGAACTAGTATTGACAACCTATTTGTACAGAGATAGTGCATCCGTAATGAACTAGTATTGACAACCTATTTGTACAGAGATGTTTTCAGCATTTCACGTAGGCTAGGTTTAACCTTGGACTGTATCTCAAAACTACCGTGACTTATTGGTATTTAAATACAAGTGTAGAAAGTGTTTTTAGAACATAGGAAATGTGTTTATTTCTGGGTGTAAGGTTTTAAAAGGGTCCGTGAAAGATTTATATTTAAAGAGGTTTTCGTGAAGTGTTTATACACATCTATACTGATTACCACGTGACATTGGAAAATTCATAATGCTGATAGCCGACGAAGTAAAGGACCTCCCCCCCCCCTTTCCCAATCCCCTACCCCAGCGTCCTACCGTAAAAAAAAATCGTGCTTACAAATAATTACTTTTATACCCCTGGATGAAATAACACACTATGGAATAAAAACATCGTGAAGAAAGTAGAAATAATACAAACACATATACATACATACATTGTTCACTAAATCCTACTAGTTCAGTGTAATATATATATATATATATATATATATATATATATATATATATATGCACATATAAATATATAAGCTTCATAAACTTTCGCAATATCTTATACATATAAACAAAGTAAGATAAGGTCGCTACTTTGAGGATTTTCTGCTACTGTTTGGGGGTGGGGCGGGGGATTGTGTGGACGGTCGGACTCAGAAACATAATCCCAGAGATGGGGGGAGAGTTGAGTGTATGTACCAACGTGGGATATCACGACAGTGACAGTCACATGGGGGGCAGAGACGGTGACTGTGATGGAAAGATATCAGCAATCATCGATTTTATTTCACGCTGTAAAACAATAAAGATAACGTGAAAGGTAAAGTTTGAATGGGACACACCAAAGGAAGTACTCATATATTTATTATTCTTTTAGGGGGGGGAGTGTATGTAACAGGGATTAATTGAACAATAAGTGGAGGTACATACAGAGGGTTGAATGTAAGACATTAGTTTCACTTGTATATCCTGTAGCGCCAAATGTTTAAAAATCAAATTTTGATTAACTTACGGCCTACGCGATTCATAAAAAAACTAAAACCAAAATTCTAATTCCGATCCACTGATGTGTTTTCATAAGGGTTAAACTACAATAGTTAATTCTCAATTTATTTACTTCAACATGAAAGCTCTACCTCAGTTTGAATTAAAATACAGTGGTAAACAAGTAAAATTTTATTGTTGAGATTGCGTTACAAATTAAGTATTTCTTTTTAGAGTGGTCTACAGCTGTACCTGGGTGTCAGGTGAAATGACCAGGTTTGTGAAAGTATGAACGTCAGTGAGTGTCTCCGATTGTTTATGTGTGTGTGTGTCTGTCTATAAGGGAGTATCATCTCTGGATGGATGTGTGTGTCTGTATCTCTATGTGTATCTCTTGGTGGTTGTGTGAATGTGTGTGTCTGTGTGAGTGTGTGTCTGTCTCTCTATGTTTATCAGTAAGATGTGTGTGTCTGTCTCTCTATGTGTATCTCTTGGTGGTTGTGTGAATGTGTGTGTCTGTGTGAGTGTGTGTCTGTCTCTCTATGTTTATCAGTAAGATGTGTGTGTCTGTCTCTCTATGTGTATCTCTTGGTGGTTGTGTGAATGTGTGTGTCTTTGTGAGTGTGTGTCTGTCTCTCTATGTTTATCAGTAAGATGTGTGTGTGCTTGTATGTGCAAGTGTGTCTGTATTAGAGAGATGCACGGGAGTCAAAATCACACCCAGTCCCACCCACTCCCGCGTTTTCAAAACCAGTCCCACCCGCTCCCAAAAGAAATTCCCCCCAGTCCCACCCGTTCCCGCGAAAATTTTTCCCAATCCCACCCGCTCCCGCGAAAATTTTTCCCCACCCCACCCGCTCCCGTCAATAAATATTCTATTATAACTCATAAAAATGGTTTAAATATTTTTTTGTAGAAATCCTCTCGAAAAACATACCTGAAAAACATTTAAGATAATAAGTAAAATAAACAGTTCTACAGTTTAAGTTCATGTAAAAATAAGAGGCCACTAACACTTTCTGGAGATTTTTTTATTTATCCACAACATTACCCAAATGCCTAAAACAGTCGTGGCATACGGCAAAATCTCATTAACAGGAACATTCCCATAATTTGCACCAATGTTTATCAACTTTGCAGCAAATTTTAGGAAACCACAGCCTTCGACAAATGAAAAGGGCCTGATGTCTTTAGCGCACATTGAAAGAATGGTGTTTATGATTTCTGTTTTAACCCGAACTGGAACCTGTTTATCAATCTTCTGTTGACTTGGAATGAAGCTAGTCATTGATGTAATTTTTGGAACTGGTGATCTGTTTTTACAAAATTCGAGATGCGTACCTTCCAAGTTATAATGGTATCGCATCTTGTACATACCGCGAATGGCACATCCTCACCATCCAAGCGCAAACAATTGAAACTTTCCCAAATATTGCTCTTACCACCTTTATTTACGTAAAACTGAATACGCTCGCTTTTTGCGTAAACTAACTTTTGAATATTTGCTTTATTATCCATTATTTGAAAATTAAAAAATAGAATTAGAGAAGTAAAAAACATTCAGATTTATATTTAAATTTAACGAATGGAAAATCACTTCAAAATATCATAAACTGCGCATGCGCATTAACGAATTAAAAGCACACAGTCAAAGCGAAGATTATACAGAAGGGATCACTTGAAAAAATAAATTAAAATATTTTAGGGACTTTTTTACAGGCGTTTTGTAAAGAAATTTCAATAGCAATCATATCCAAGTCCGCGAGAGTCCCACTCAAACAAAACCCAAACCCAAGGGATTCCCGCAAAAACAAAACCCAAACCCACGGGACTCCCGCAAAAACAAAACCCAAACCCACGGGACTCCCGATAAATTTATTTCCACTCCCGCGAATCCCAATCCCGTGCAGCTCTCTAGTGTGTATGTCCAGCATATGTGTCAGTTCTAACCCACCCCGCTCTCTCCCTGAACCTTGAATTACGAACCCAACTTATTCTTAAAACCAGTAGGCTGGTTAAGTTCAAGGTTGAAACTATCAACAGCATAAATGTCAGATTACATTAAGTTGATTGCAGCAGGTGGCTATGAATAATGAATTGGTTTTTGTTTGTGTGTATATAATGGTATATGCATACATGTATGTGTATTTACGAGGATATTAATTTCAAAACAACATATATTTTTTCAGTATAAAGAGAAGTCGTAGAAAGATGGTCATACAATAACAACCAACAATTTAGTTAAATACATGTACAATGTAGTTAGTTGTTTAACACTACATAATCAAGTTAACATTTTACATTGTATAGCTTTGTGTAAAGATTTAATCTCAAATAAAGGGGAAAAAAGATGAGTTAATCTTTATAATCCTCCTTACAGATTTGTTCTTTCACATCGACTTGCTGTTCTATCCAATCAGATTACAAGGTTACAAAGTTCAAACAACACAATTGCATTTTTTTTTAATTGCACAGTCCACCGTGAATATCGTATAAATTTCTAACAAGAAAAGGCGATGTACTTGATACTAACATAAAATGGTGATGCATTTGAATACCAACAAGAAATGATGTATTTGGATACTAACAAGAAATTGTGATGCATTTGGATAACAACAAGAAATAGTGATGTATATGGATACAACAAGAAATTTTGATGCATTTGGATACCAACAAGAAATAGTGATGTATTTGGATACAACAAGAAATTGTGATGCATTTGAATACCAACAAGAAATGGTGATGCATTTGAATACCAACAAGAAATGGTGATGCATTTGAATACCAACAAGAAATGGTGATGCATTTGGATACCAACAAGAAATACAGATGCATTTGGGTACCAACAAGAAATGGTGATGCATTTGGATACCAACAAGAAATGGTGATGCATTTGGATACCAACAAGAAATGGTGATGTATTTGGATACCAACAAGAAATGAGTGATGTATTTGGATACCAGCAAATGGTGATGTATTTGGATACCACCAAGAAATGGTGATGCATTTGAGATACCAACAAGAAATGGTGATGCATTTGGATACAACAAGAAATACAGATGATTTGGGTACCAACAAGAAATGGTGATGCATTTGGATACCAACAAGAAATGGTGATGCATTTGGATACCAACAAGAAATGGTGATGCATTTGAGATACCAACAAGAAATGGTGATGCATTTGGATACCAACAAGAAATGGTGATGCATTTGGATACCAACAAGAAATGGTGATGCATTTGGATACCAACAAGAAATGGTGATGCATTTGGATACCAACAAGAAATGGTGATGCATTTGGATACCAACAAGAAATGGTGATGCATTTGGATACCAACAAGAAATGGTGATGCATTTGGATACCAACAAGAAATGGTGATGCATTTGGATACCAACAAGAAATGGTCATGTATTTGGATACCAACAAGAAATGGTCATGCATTTGGATACCAACAAGAAATGGTCATGCATTTGGATACCAACAAGAAATGGTGATGTATTTGGATACCAACAAGAAATGGTGATGTATTTGGATACCAACAAGAAATGGTGATGTATTTGGTTACCAACAAGAAATGGTGATGTATTTGAATACCAACAAGAAATGGTGATGTATTTGGATACCAACAAGAAATGGTGATGTATTTGGATACCAACAAGAAATGGTGATGTATTTGGATACCAACAAGAAATGGTGATGTATTTGGATACCAACAAGAAATGGTGATGTATTTTGGATGCAACAAGAAAGTGGTGATGTATTTGGATACCAACAAGAAATGGTGATGTATTTGGATACCAACACATTGAAATGGTGATGTGTTTGGATACCACCAAGAAATGGTGATGTATTTGGATACCAACAAGAAATGGTGATGTATTTGGATACCAACAAGAAATGGTGATGTATTTGGTTACTTTAGTTACTGCAAATCATTGATATCTACGACGATCAAAATTGAAAATAGAGCGTCAAACAAAACCCAATTTTTTTATAGGAAACATCAAGAGTTGGTAATTGTAACTGATTTTATAGAGACCCACATAAAAAAAAAAATAAAAACACAATTTTATTTTCAACTTCTAGAAAAATGTTATTCAATACCATGCACCACCTGTAACAATCGTGCATCAAGTTTTGAACCGTGAAAAACTCACATTTACATTCTGGAGTCATTTTTTTTTTACTCCCACCTCCCCAACATACACACAATAAATTGACACTGTTATATTGTTGACACAACGATGATTCAAACGAAACCTCCCCAAGAGAATAGTTTTCAAAGACATTCGCGCGTCCCGAATGTAAACAAAAAAAAAAAAGCTGGGTGAATATTTCAGTTGTACACCGACTTACTTTACTCCAATACAATAACTTATATACTCTGCCTTCGATACTGACTTCAATTATGTCAGAAATAAAATGAATTGAACTACACACATCACTCCGGAGTTTACAAGTTCCGTAATATCCTTTTTAAGAAAACGAATTTTTTTTTTCAAACGACGTGTGTATGCACACATCTATATTGAAAGATGTGCACTGTGTGTGCGCACGCGAGCGTGCATGTGTGCACTGTGACGGAGAGACCAACTGAGTGAGTAGCCTCCCCTGCCTGGACGTATTTCTCGGGTCACGTCCAACAAAAGAAAAGTGTGAGTGATTGATCACCGGCCGGCCGGTAGGAGAGTAGAGAATAATCGAATACACCCGTCAACGTCCGTACGACACACACAATACAATGAAGCGATACCGTCAGTTTAAACAGTGTGTGTGTGTTTATTCGTGATAAACGTGCCGTTGGTAAATAGTGTACAACAATGTGAGTGAATCGTCAAAACTTTTAAAAAAAAGTTCTGAGTGAATCCTGAACATCAACTCTCTGTAAACTTTTCTTCTCTCATCTGTCTACCCGTTCCAACCATGCCCCTCTCCCCACCCATCACTACTTCACACTAAATACCCCCCCCCCCATCAGGGCAAACTGGCGACGTTCCCCCCCCCCCTCCCAGCCCAAAGCCATTTATTAAAAGAGCAATTATTCGCTATAGTCTTTGTTGGCACTGTGACTAACGAAGATAAATTATTGATAAGCTTAAAGGTATTACTGTAGAGCCGGTCAGTGACGGACACACCCATCTGCACGCGAACTTTGGTAGCACGGTGGGTGGGGGATGAAGTATGGAGACGACCTTTTTCAACCAAAATGTATTGCCATGTCAGAAAATTGGATGACTTATGTGTCATGGACATTAGAACACAATCTATTTAAAAAAAAACCAGTACAAACCAAGACTATACATTAACTGTAGTACAACACGGTTCTTGTGACCACACGTCCTGTTGAGTGTAAGTGCGACTTACATTTAACTAGTTTATTAGTTCACTACTTCTCACTAAATCTGTTAAATTGACTGGTGTGGCGGCTTTGACAGCATTTTATACCATAGGAACAAAATTTATGACTCATTAGACTATTGTCTGGCCAGTTCTAACGGCTGTTTGTAATGACCTCATTAGACTATTGTCTTGCCAGCTCTATGTGATGTTTGTAATGACTCATTAGACTATTGCCAGGCCAGCTCTATGTACTGTTTGTAATGACTCATTGACTGTTGGCCTATATCCCAGCTCTGATGTGATGGTTGTAATGACTCATTAGGACTATTGTCTGGCCAGCTCTATGTGATGTTTGTAATGACTCATTAGACTATTGCCTGGCCAGCTCTATGTACTGTTTGTAATGACTCATTAGACTATTGCCTGGCCAGCTCTATGTACTGTTTATAATGACTCATTAGACTATTGCCTGGCCAGCTCTATGTACTGTTTGTAATGACTCATTAGACTATTGCCTGGCCAGCTCTATGTACTGTTTGTAATGACTCGTTAGACTATTGCCTGGTCAGCTCTATGTACTGTTTGTAATGACCCATTAGACTATTGTCTGGCCAGCTCATTGTGATGTTTGTAATGACTCATTAGACTATTGCCTGGCCAGCTCTATGTACTGTTTGTAATGACTCATTAGACTATTGCCTGTGCCAGCGCATATACTGTTTATAATGACTCATTAGACTGGCTGCCTGTTAATAGTTCATTTGATGTCTCTTGAATGACTGATCATTGAACTATTTTATGGCCAGCTCTATGTACTAAGTAACGTAATGACTCATTTATGAGCTATGCACAAGCAAGCTCTATGTACTGTTTGTAATGACTCATTGTGACTGTCCAAATGGTCTGGCCAGCTCTATGTGATGTTTGTAATGACTCATTAGACTATTGCCTGGCCAGCTCTATGTTCTGTTTGTAATGACTCATTAGACTATTGCCTGGCCAGCTCTATGTACTGTTTGTAATGACTCATTAGACTATTGCCTGGCCAGCTCTATGTACTGTTTGTAATGACTCATTAGACTATTGTCTGGCCAGCTCTATGTTCTGTTTGTAATGACTCATTAGACTATTGCCTGGCCAGCTCTATGTACTGTTTGTAATCACTCCATATAGACTATTGCCTGGCCAGCTCTATGTACTGTTCGTAATGACTCATATAGACTATTGTCTGGCCAGCTCTATGTACTGTTTGCAATGACTCATTAGACTATTGTCTGGCCAGCTCTGTGTGTTTGTAATACTATTAATTTTTGTGATGTTTGTAATGACTCATTAGACTATTGCCTGGCCAGCTCTATGTTCTGTTTGTAATGACTCATTAGACTACGCTGGCCAGCTCTATACTGTTTCCAGGTAATGACTCATTAGACTATTGCCTGGCCAGCTCTATGTACTGTTTGTAATGACTCATTAGACTATTACTAAATAATATCCAGCTCATACTGAAGTTTGTAAACACTCATATTGTACTGCCATGCCTGGCCAGCTCTATGTACTGTTTGTAATGACTCATTAGGACTATTGCCTGGCCAGCTCTATGTACTGTTTGTAATGACTCATTAGACTATTGCCTGGCCAGCTCTATGTACTGTTTGTAATGACTCATTAGACTATTGCCTGGCCAGCTCTATGTACTGTTTGTAATGACTCATTAGACTATTGCCTGGCCAGCTCTATGTACTGTTTGTAATGACTCATTAGACTATTGCCTGGCCAGCTCTATGTACTGTTTGTAATGACTCATTAGACTATTGCCTGGCCAGCTCTATGTACTGTTTGTAATGACTCATTAGACTATTGCCTGGCCAGCTCTATGTGCTGTTTGTA
>JAGDYQ010000002.1:165775-176981 GCA_021962125.1 Bulinus truncatus | reverse complement strand
ACAATGTCTGTAGACAAACTGTATAAAGAAGGCATCAGGGTGTACAAGTAAACAATGTCTGCAGACAAACTGTATAAAGAAGACGTCAGGGTGTACAAGTAAACAATGTCTGCAGACAAACTGTATAAAGAAGGCATCAGGGTGTACAAGTAAACAATGTCTGCAGACAAACTGTATAAAGAAGACGTCAGGGTGTACAAGTAAACAATGTCTGCAGAAAAACTGTATAAAGAAGGCATCAGGGTGTACAAGTAAACAATGTCTGCAGACAAACTGTATAAAGAAGACGTCAGGGTGTACAAGTAAACAATGTCTGTAGACAAACTGAATAAAGACGATGTCAGGGTGTACAAGTAAACAATGTCTGTAGACAAACTGTCTAAACTGTTGTTCATGTACGTCATGTTCGATTGTGACACCGCATCCTAAACACATACTACCACAGTTTGTGTGTGTGTGTGTCTGCGTGCATGTGTGTGAGAGAGTCTTCATATTGATTTATTTACATCCCGTGTAGAATTAGTTTCTTTGTTGGCCACTCAACTGTGTTGGAGGAATTAATCTTGTTCCATTGGTCAATGAAAATCTTTCTGCACTTAATGCCCAATTAATTTCTGTGCTGTTAAATGGCAATGTTGTAGTTGTGAGTTGGGCCTGTGCTGTTAAAACTGGCAAGGTTGTAGTTGTGAGTTGGGTCTGTGCTGTTAACTGGCAAGGTTGTAGTTGTGAGTTGGGGCTGTGCTGTTAAAACTGGCAAGGTTGTAGTTGTGAGTTGGGTCTGTGCTGTTAAAACTGACAAGGTTGTAGTTGTGAGTTGGGCCTGTGCTGTTAAAACTGGCAAGGTTGTAGTTGTGAGTTGGGTCTGTGCTGTTAAAACTGGCAAGGTTGTAGTTGTGAGTTGGGCCTGTGCTGTTAAAACTGGCAAGGTTGTAGTTGTGAGTTGGGTCTGTGCTGTTAACTGGCAAGGTTGTAGTTGTGAGTTGGGGCTGTGCTGTTAAAACTGGCAAGGTTGTAGTTGTGAGTTGGGTCTGTGCTGTTAACTGGCAAGGTTGTAGTTGTGAGTTGGGCCTGCGCTGTTAAAACTGGCAAGGTTGTAGTTGTGAGTTGGGTCTGTGCTGTTAACTGGCAAGGTTGTAGTTGTGAGTTGGGCCTGTGCTGTTAAAACTGGCAAGGTTGTAGTTGTGAGTTGGGTCTGTGCTGTTAACTGGCAAGGTTGTAGTTGTGAGTTTTGTCTGTGGTCGAAAAAAAGTCTTTTTTCAACATCCTTGTCGTCAGTTATATTTAAAAAGTGCGGGAATACCCTATTTTATACAGTTATTATTATATACATGTGTGCTATTAATATACATGTATACACTAAGTTGAGTTCACACACATTGATGGAGAAACTTCTAAATAAACCTTTCAAAAATGTGAAGATAAAAAAAATTATAAATGTATTTTACTTGTGTTATCTATAAATGTTACATCCTTAGTTGCTCCCTACTGGACTACAGATAGATAGATAGATAGATAGATAGATAGATAGATAGATAGATAGATTAGATAGATAGATAGATAGATAGATAGATAGATAGATAGATAGATAGATAGATAGATAGATAGATAGATTAGATAGATAGATAGGTAGATAAATAGACCGTGAGATACACGGACAAATAGATACATAGACAGAGATACGCGGACAAACAGACATAGACAGATTGAGAAAGATGAACAAATAGACTTACACAGACTGAGATACACAGACCAATAGACTCATACAGATAGACGCGGACCGAGAGAATGGACCGTGTGAGATGCAATGCAACCAGTTCAACTCAATGTTTACCTGACATTGTTCCATTTCACCCACAGTTGCTGGCAGTTCAAGACACCCAACGGCCACCTTCATATGCTCAATGTAAGTTCTTTACTTCAAGTCTATTGTGAAATAATCAAAATAAAAAACCATTCAAACAGTTCTCTGTACCCGATACACTCGTGAAACGTATCACGGAATACAGGCGACTGGCCTGAACGCCATACACCGTCACATCAATTCTAGATGGAAGTAAAAAAAATATACGGAGTACAGACACCCCCCTCCCCCAGACTTGTTGCTGTTTCATAGAAATAATGGAAATTTTTTTTGGTCCACCAAGAGTGGACCTACTTTTGAGGGGAGGGGTGGGGGTCTTCAGCCAATATGAATTCTTCAATATAACTGGGTGTTTATATAAACTAATAGAAATTAAATGTAAATGTCAAAACATAAAAGCGAGGAGGGAAGGGGGGGGTGTTTGAAACTGACCAGGTGGCGGTACTTGGTGCACGGGCCGCATGATTGACCCATCCCAAGGTCTTTGGAAAAAACATCACCGTCTTTATTCTCAGGCCAGTTACAATCATTAACACTAGAGGTCAGCTGACCGGGGGTACATTACCCATGAAGACATAAAGAATCTAATCAGTGGTCTTATTCAAAGTTAGACAAAAATAAAATTAATATAATGTGTAGTTAACGACGGGCAGGAAAATATATTTTCGGGGCTGTAGTTCAGTGGTCTCCCCCCCCCCCCAATCTTTTTCTCACCGCGGACCGGTCAACGTCTGATAATTTCATCCTGGCCCGCTGGGAGGGGGGGAAGGAGTGGGGGGAGGGTGGATTCTTTATATTTTAGATTGTTTTAATTTACACATCGACAGCCGCTCAGCTCCCGTTTAACATCTCGCCCATGGAAAAGTCTCACAATCCCGAGAAAAATACACAACAGTAAATATAAAGAAAATGACTGAATATTTCTATGGCGGCCCGGAACTGTTTGATCAACTGACCGGTACCGGTCCGCGGCCCTGTGGGGGGGGGGGTTGGGGAATCACTGCTGTAGTTAGAAACATTCATCGGATCTGAGTATTTATTTAACTAGAGGTTGTTGCGTGTATTGTGGTGCAGTAACACCAATAGGTTTATGTGTGCACAACATGATTGAGTGCATAGATTTACATGCACCGAAAAAAAAAATTCATAACCGAATTTGTACGGTAATATTCTCAAATTAGCTTTTTTTTCTTTTTTTAAAGAACAAAACCACGTGTCATCGAGTATTGATTCCTTATTACGTATTCCCCTACCTTGAAAAAAGACCGGCCGGACGACTCGAAATATATTCTGTTGTGGATTTTCGTTGAATTATCAATGCCATGAACGAAATGAAAAAAGCCAACTATGGACTTTATTCTGATGTTCAGAGCAAATTTTAATTAATAATTCATAGGGCCGCTGGTCCGAATATTCCCTACATGAATGACGATGTTTTGTTCTATTTTTATCACCTCCCCGCATGAACGGCCGGACTTTTTTTTTTTCTTCCCCCTCCGTGAATTCTGCTGATGGTTAGTTAGTTCATGGAAAATGCGTACATTCAGTGGCGCAACCGGGGGGGGGGGGGGCCGGGGGGGGGCCAAATCATCATTACATAATGAATGTTATAAAGTTACAAAAAAGACTGTCAAACTGTATTTTTTCATAATGTGAGGCCACCCTTCCCCCCCCCCCCCGTAGCATTTTTTGCTGGTTGCGCCACTGCGTACATTAACAGAATTAACTTGAATGGTGAATTATTTGGGGATTTTTTTTTATAGGAGGTTACTGTACAGATTTTATAACAAGGTCAAGGTGAACTCCTCATCGTGGTGTAAATCATCCAATCATTTTAAAATAGTGGTGCTCAAACGTTGGCGAATCGCAACCCACTAAAAAAAAAACCTACTCACAGGATTGGTCGGGCTAGTGTGACTTAAAGCGCTTTATATTTTCTCTCATAAATTTGCATAAGAAGCTTCGTAATCCAAACTAGGTGTAATCTAGCTTCGTAATTCACTTGGTATGGCTTCAAACGCTATCTTTCTTACATGTATCATCCAAAGTATTTCTATTACGTTTAAACGATTGTTATTTGTCTTTTAACTGACAATTTGTGACACGCAAATGTCCATCTCATGTCCATGTCTTCTGTTCCCCCCCCCCCCACATATCCAGCTGGCATGTCCGAGGACAGCGACTACACCAGCGACATCAATTACCCGGTCCAGCACCAGCACAACACCTCGGCCCACCAGTACCGCAGCCACCCGGACCACCCGTACCGGCTGCGGGACGACAGCCGGGAGACGATCCGCTACGACGACAGCTTCGACCAGTCCTTCGACCAGCGGTCTCCCGACCAGCAGTCGCCGGACCGGCGGTCGTTCGACCAGTACGGCGACGAGGACTACGACCGTGGCGAGCACCCGGGCTACTCCCGCGGCGACCACCGCGGCGGCTACAGCCGGGACTACAGCTACGACCACGACCAGGCCTACTACCCGAGCGAGGGTCACTACCACCATGGGAGGAGCGAGTCCGACTCGGACTGCCTCTTCTACAACAGCAGGCCCAACAGCAGACCGCAGTCTTTCATTCACGACAGGTACGTCTCGCGGGAAGTGATCTTTCGTTCTATTCACTTCACCTGTTAGGCGCACTGCTTACAGGTGCACTGCTTACAGGTGCACTGCTTTACAGGTGTTCGATTTTTTTTTCAATAGATTCCATTCTTTCAAGTCAAATTTATTAATGCTTTGTCTCTGTCTGGGAGAAGGTAATCTCATTAAAATAAACCATCTGTCCTTATCTACAAAATAAGAATTTAAATAAAAATAAGAAGTAATTAGAATATATTCCCATTAAAAAAAATAGGATCATTTAGGTTGACTATTGGTAGACTGGATTAAGTGGTAAAATGTTGTCAGATGTTTAAAAGGGAATTAAACCTGTTTTGGTTATAACTTGTAATTGGCCAGAGTTCTCCCCCATTACCAATTAGTTCATTGTCTGTCTATATTTCTCGGTGTCTGCACTGAAAGTACCACTTAATGCCAGTGGGTTATATTCATTATCAAGAATTAGAGCATGTGTGCAGTGTAATCAGATCAACGGGTGCTCAAATGCTATATTGTAATGCACCAGTACATATTTCATTGATTCCAAACGGTTTCATACTTCTTTTTTTTATGTTTTGTTGCAGTCCGGTTTTAAGTCACCATTCCTCGTTGGGTATGAGTAGACAAAGTACACAAGATTACAGGTAATGTATTCGATGTATTTCACATATTACGGGCAATAATACTATACAAAATAATGTGTTTAAAGATAACCCGCAAAACAATATATGTCAAGGGGAACATTCATCTTTTCCTTATTCTTAAAAACTGTCTTGAATTGCCTCCCTTAGATAGATTTAAAATATCCGGCTGGATTTTTTACCTAAGGTAATTTGTTTTAATGAAAGAAAAAAAAACAACTTTTTTTTAAATGTTGTAAGTTTAAGATCTTCCAAATCATTTTCTCTTGTCTCTGCATCAGCCCAGCCAACAGTCATGTTTCATCTTCCAACATCAGTCCACAGAGCACCAAAGAGAGTTCTTTCGACACTTTTGAGAAGTCTGACTCGGATGCTCACCGAATGTCCTCCCCGGCCAGGTCACGGTGGCTGGAGGCTTTCAACAGAGTCTGTGCAGAGCTGAGCGAGGTAAAGGTCAGATGAAAGATTTTTTTCTCATTCTGCATGAGACCATTGTGTGCAGCTGTACATGAGGCACCGCCGGGGTGCCAGCTATTTATCCAGCCTGTACATGTTGTGTTTCTCATGGTTTCACTCATAACTTAGTTTGATTGGTTTATCATCCCAAATCTATTCCAGTCAATACGTCACTGCTGGTACCAGTATTTTGTTTTAATTCTCACTGTTTAATTCATACCTTAGTTAGTTTGACTGGTTTATCATCCCAAATCTATTCCAGTCAATACGTTACTGCTGGTACCAGTATTTTGTTTTAATTCTCATGGTTTAATTCATACCTTAGTTAGTTTGGCTTGTTTTTTCATCATTCTCCCCAAATCTAATTCCAATTACATTCCATGTGATTTTTTTATTTAGTGTGACCTTTTATTGACACTTGTGATCAATTTTGATTTCCTTGAAACTATGGAATACTGCTGTAGATCAGCTAGAATATTCCAAATATATCTTTGTTATCTGTAAGTCCAAATTGTTTCTGTTCAGTCCATGATTCTACATTACGGTTGGCCTAAGCCCTATAGGAAATCAAAGTATTAATACCTGTATACCATGTAATAATGACTTAGTCATGTGATAATGACTTAGTCATGCAATAATGACTTAGTTATGTGATAATGACTTAGTCATGCAATAATGACTTAGTCATGCAATAATGACTTAGTCATGCAATAATGACTTAGTCATGTGATAATGACTTAGTCATGTGATAATGACTTAATCAAATGAAGGGAAATTTACTCATGTAATAATGACTTACTCAAATGAAGGGAAATTTAGTCATGTAATAATGACTAAATCAAATGAAGGGAAATTTAGTCATGTAATAATGACTTAATCAAATGAAGGGAAATTTAGTCATGTGATAATGACTTAATCAAATGAAGGGAAATTTAGTCATGTGATAATGACTTACTCAAATGAAGGGAAATGCAACTAACCCCAATCAGGTCATTTATGTACCATGTGTTCAGTGCAGTAGTTTCCTATGTATCTGTGGTCAACTCTAATTACCTATGTACCCTGTGGTCAGTACAGTAGTTACCTCTCTACCCTGTGGTCAGTACAGTAGTTACCTCTCTACCCTGTGGCCAGTACAGTTGTTACCTCTCTACCCTGTGGTCATTGCAGTAGTAACCTCTCTAACTCAGTTTTAAATTCAGGCCATTTTCTTATACATAACCAGCTTCTGAACTTTGAAAAAAAAAATCAATGCTATTATAATCATCAAACTGTAAATGTTGTAATGCTGTCAACGGTGCTCTCATTTTTTGTCCAGATGTTGTATTGTTCAATACCACCATGTTATATATCTGGTAGAAAGTTGTTCATTACCGTCATTAAAAATGTCAGGTAGATAGATAGTTGTTCATTACCGTCATTAAAAATGTCAGGTAGATAGATAGTTGTTCATTACCGTCATTAAAAATGTCAGGTAGATAGATAGTTGTTCATTACCGTCATTAAAAATGTCAGGTAGATAGATAGTTGTTCATTACCGTCATTAAAAATGTCAGGTAGACATAGTTGTGCATTACCATCTGGCCAGTGCGTTAAATTATTTGCTGTTCATTCTAACCAGTTCATTGATTTCACCGGGGCTATTTCATTTCGCTCAACCAGTTAACAAACAGGTCAGGGTCATTGAGATATTCCCTCAGAAAGGGCTGTATCTGTCCATCCGATGTTAAGTTTCATCGGATGTGGTATTTTTCGGGTGTTCCATTTAATTACACACACTGTACAGTTACTGGCCTGGGGCCCCACACTGTCAATGTCTGATAGACTGGCCGGATTACTCCAGAGCCTTCTCCTACCTTCTCCACAAATCTTCCAGCTTTCATCAGTTACATTGGTTCAACTTGATTGGGGTTCTTTGGGGTGACTTAAATTGTTTTACTTGTATGTTGATGTGTTTGATTATATCTAGGGTAGGTTGTGTTTGTTTATATCTAGGGTAGGTTTTGTTTGTTTATATCTAGGGTTAGGTTGTGTTTGTTTATATCTAGGGTAGGTTGTGTTTGTTTATATCTAGGGTAGGTTTTGTTTGTTTATATCTAGGGTTAGGTTGTGTTTGTTTATATCTAGAGTAGGTTGTGTTTGTTTATATCTAGGGTTGGGTTGTGTTTGTTTATATCTAGGGTTGGGTTGTTCACACATGAGATCAATGAAAGCAGCGGTTGGGCTAGCCCTATAAAAGTATCACTCACCATATAGTGCCTCAACATAGTGTATGTAAAAAAGATGTACTGCGGACGTTAAAGTAATGCAACGAACAAAAATATTGATTTAATGGGAGGCGCACTAAACTCAAAGAAGAGCTGCATTAAAAGGCCACTGGTGACTTGCAAATTAAGGCCACAGGTGACTTACATATTAAGGCCACTGGTGACAAACAGTTAAGGCCATTGTTGACATGTACCCTGTTATTTTATTTCGAGATATATATAATGGTGATTGGATCAAAATCTGAGTGATCCTTTGTCTCCACAAGTTGTGTCATTATTTGATACATGTCCGTTCTTAGGTCCACAAGTGCCTTAGACAGAGACCTTCAGATATATATTGAGGGCCCTAGAGAAAAGTACACTGAAAGCTTCAGATATGACAGAAATATTTACAAGCCGGGACTTTGTGGTTGGGAGGTGGGGGGGGGGCGCCGCTCCACTTTCTCCACAACTGTAGCCGCCACTGTCTGTGGGTGGTGAAACATTGAGAAGTACATGTCTGAATGTCCCGGTTGTCCAGAAGCTTGTCATACATTGTTAAAGACTATTCTCAACGGAAGTTATCTAATAGTCCACCGCTACAATGTCCCCCATTGATGCCCGGGCCACGTCTTAGTTTATGTCTGTGGTGGACATATGTTTGTTTATGTCTGTGGTGGACATATGTTTGTTTATGTCTGTGGTGGACATATGTTTGTTTATGTCTGTGGTGGACATATGTTTGTTTATGTCTGTGGTTGACATATATTTCAGGGCCACTTGTGACATTCACACTGTCTCCATTCATACTTGTAATTAGAAATAAGATTTCCTTGATCCGAGTGGTTTTTTTTGCCCATTGTGTTTACTTCTGGCCCACTGAGTAAATAAATATTAATTTAGAAAAATCAAACGAATGACAACAAGTGTGTCTGTCTGGTAAACACAAATGTTAGTAACTCTGTTGGTAAGGGGAAATAACATTGATTGGGAAAAAAAAATCTCTTTCATGATTACGTACCCTTGTCAAGGGCTGTTGTACCCATTCCTAATGAAATCCACACAAACCGTGTATACACTTTAATAATTGTGAGTCGGGTGATTGGAATGTCATCGCCAGGCTAAAACTGTGTGCAGGATTGTGTGGCAGTGGATAAACCTAACAGTACAAAAACTGTGGGCCGATGGGAACGCTTCTCGTAAAACTAGTAGTACATGGGGTTGGCCGCGAGTTGAAGTCCTTGAGTGCCGCATTCGACTGTAGAGAGCCGCAGCTGAGTTCAATTGAATTAAGATTTTGGTGAATTCAGTTATTGGTGTTATTACATTGGAAGAATTAAAAAAAAAAAAACAAATCCGATGAAATGTCGCACTAACGAAGAAGAGCCGCATTGAGCCACCATGGTCAAATAAAACGTGACGGTCTATATCAAAAAACAAAAACAGTTTGCGATCTTTTTTTTTTTCATATTATCCACTCTCCCCCCCCCCTTCCTTTTCCCCCCGAGTCTTATTCTATTGAAGCAGTTCTCAAACTTTTTCGCGAATGTACCCCACAGGGTGCAAAAGTATGTCCCCGGGTACCCCTCTCGACGAAATGTACTTATATTCATAATTTATTGTGCTTACCTTTTTCTGACGCGATACCCTGGTCATCACGCAGCAAACATGTGACCTACTTCAAACTCTTGGTTGTGTTAAACGAAAAAATTCTATGTCGCTGCGAACCCCTGCGTGACCTTTCACCTGGTAACCCTTGGGGTCAGCGTACCGCTGGTTGAGAACCGCGGACATCGAGTAATACTATTTTTTTGGGGGGGGGGGAACTAAATAGGTTTGTTTTTGTTTACCCCATGATAAGCAACTATATAGGTCACAGAAGAATTATGGTGTACTACTACTGTACCATATGAATCGCTGTCTGTCAGTTTTTTTTTTAGTACTCTGATTGCCTCAAGACTCCATGCCATTTTTAGAGCATTTTCGAAAAAAAATGGTCTATTGTCCCCGTTTTGTCTGTCTGTCTGTCTGTCATCACCCTAGATCTCAATAACCATAAGTCCTAGACTCATGATGTATATATCATTTTGTAGGTCTTGGCCTGCCAAGAAATAGCTTTTTTCCATTTCGCGATCTGACCTCTCAGGGCCGTAAAAGGGGCCTTAGTACCGTTTTTTACTATATAAGCTATATTGATAAAGGAACGCTATATCTCAGCAACCATAAGTCCTAGACCCATGATGTATATATCATTGTGTAGGTCTTGGCCTTCCAAGTGTACATCAAAAGTCCATTTCGCGATTTGACCTCTCAGGGCCAAAATATAAGAGATTGTTATGTACCGTTTTGCTTATATTTTAAATATAAATAATAAAAGCTAATCAAAGGGGCGTAATCATTATTTATTTTTGTAACAGTTATTCAACATGACTTACTTGTCCTTTTAATATCTTTTTTCAGATATATGCATTACACAATTGAATTTATAAACATTTCCAAAATTTACAAATATTTACTGAAAGATAACAAACGTACTGAAAATGCGCTAACACGTCCTGTGTCCAGAATGGAACAGGCTTAATTGCTTGTTTTTTTATTTGACTATGTCTGTGAAATCCGATGACGCCTGGCTTTCACTGATCAAATTGAAACACCAACACTTGGCGCTGACGCCGACTCACAGACTACAGCACACCTACAATGACAGCTGCTCACGCACACATATATATACACTCAGAGATACTCCTGGTTGTATGAACTTGCTCCCCCCCTCCCTCCTCCCCCCCCCCAACCCTTTCCTGTTTTGATTTGTTCCTGATATTTCTCAATGAGAACTCAATGAAACGCCAGCCCCCCCCCCCCCCCCGCCCCCCAGACTCAGGCTAATTCACCGTGTCTAATATTGATGATGAGCCTGGGAGACCTAACCACAGGATCAGCTCAAACTGAGAAGTCTGAAGAATTTAAGTCTTCATTTAGACATAGGCTGAGAAAATACCAACATATCTTTGTGTGCACCCTTCGTATTCTTAGGTCACGTGTTGATTCGAGAACTATGTATGCACACTAGGGGTGTGTTTCTTAGTGTGCCGTAACTAAGCAGGGGTGTCCGCCCATAGGTGGCATTTACTTTTTCCACTTGGTGTGTACTATAAAATCCGATTTTGTTAAAATGTCTCAATTCCAATACTTTCTGTTACGTTAAAAAGAAAGTTTGTGAAAAATTCCCCATATAATATACTGGAGTGTAGCTCTAATCGTGTTTTACAAGTCCTGAATTCAGGCCCGTAGCGTGCAGGGGGCCCCCTTAGTTTTGTCTGCCCCCCTGCTTATTTGTTCTACTTTGTAAAATGTATTACCTGCCCCCTGCTTTAGAATGCCTGGCCCCTCCTGTAGAAT